>WBMV01006452.1:284-182784 GCA_013396655.1 Campylorhamphus procurvoides
CCCTGCACACGTCACATACATGCAGACACACACTGTACACCCCCTGCACACGTCACATACATGCAGACACACACGCACCCTGCACACGTCACATACATACAGACACACACACGCTGACACACACACACAGTCCACACTAGTCACACAATCACTCCCCCACCCCCCCGGTCAGGCACAGACACTCCCCACACACTCATCACATACAGCCATCACCACACCACATCAGACGTGCACTCCCATGCACACACACACAGATACACACACGTTTCTCACACACACATCCCCACCTGTGCCGCAGCTCCGTCTCTGCTGCCGAGGGTCCATCCCGTGTCCGTGGCTGGGCAGGAGCTGCAGGGCCCGGCTGTGCCTCCCTTGTGCTGGAGCTCCAGGGGCAGGAGGGGCACCCCCAGGGCTTTATTTCACACTCACACACAATGTCTTTATTTCACACTCACAGTATCTTTATTTCACAGTATCTTTATTTCGCACTCACACCCCCCACGTGTCCATCCCCCCTGCCCTGTCCCTGTCCCTCAGTCTGTCCCTCTGTGTCCCCCTGCAGTGTGTTCGTGTGGCGGTGCCTCTGAGCAGCCCCAGCAGCCCCGGGACGGGCCCGGATGACCCTGCACAGCCCCCGGCCCCGGGCAGGAGGCTGGGGGGGCACGGGGAGCCTTTGGGATCCCGCTGTGGGCTCAGCCCTGGGCCCTGCTGGGCTCCCACTGCTGCCTCCCTCCCTCCCTCCAGTGCTCCCAGTGCAGCCGCTGCCTCAGCCGGGCCGGGGCCCTCCGTGTTGTCCTGCAAGAGAAGGAGCAAAGCAGTGTCTGTCGGGTCTGCTCTGGAGGCTCAGCTGCAGTTCCCCCAATGCCTCACAAGGAGAATTCCCAGGTCCCAGTCTTCCAAGCCTGTGATACAGATTTAAAAACCAAACTTCAGTATGTTTCTATATTTTGAAATTAAATCCCAATGCTGCTGAAATTAAATTCCTAATGCTGACAGCCTTTGGGGGGGTACCTGCACCTCACAATAAGGCAGAGCAGGCTACTCCTTTAGTCACCTGTAGCTCTGCTGAGTGCCAGGAAGCAGAGAATGGCTTGGACTGGCCTCTCACTGCCCAAAGAACTGCACACACACATTTGTTACCTGACTGGGGATGAGCTTTATCTTCACTCCCCACCACACACGTATTTATGTTTATAGACATTCCTTCAGCCCTGCTGCTTTAGACTCTCATGCAAAAAAAAAAGGAAAAAAGGTGGGGTTTCTTGTAGAAAAGCTACAGATAAAGTGAAAGACTTGTATGGTACCAGCAAAGTGGTTGAGGTAGTCATGACAACCATGTCAGCGCTTATAAAACTTGCCTTGCTCTTAATCTCTTCTGCAGTTTAGATAACACACGTGTGAGCTGTAAAAATGAGACTGAGCTGCAGCAATAAAGGAGAAGTGGAATGTTCCTACCAACCAAACCAGAGGGAGCTGAGACACCGACAGCCAGGGGGTGTCCAGGCGTGGGAGACACCAACCTTGTCCTTATCCCAGCTTCACATTCCTCCAGGGAAGGACAGAGAGGGTTAACAATGGTTCCAAGGGAAGAAGATCAGACACTAAAAACACATATTATGAATGGGTTCAAATTCCCATGTATTTATTTATTTCCCTCATCACCTGACACCACAAGGGCCCTGCTGTCCCAGCCCCACCATAAGGGACTCCTGCAGGATTTGTGGGTTCCCAAGAACCAACATTCACATTTTTCTTTCAATTTTCTTTGCTCATTACCTTGCCACTTGATTTCCATTGTGGAAATTTAAAATCCCTCTCAGCCTGATCATTCAGAAGTGGAAACCAGGCTACTCCAGAAATAAATACCCCTCCCCACCCCAGGGAGAAGTTAAGGATTTGCTCCCAGCCAAATGGGAGTCAGTGATGTCACCACCACCTCTACAGTCAATTGATAAACTCAACAAAATTGCAAAGCTTTATAGACTCAAATCTGCCCACAATCAAGTCTAGCTTTAAAGACAAAAAAGCTTGACATCTGGATGCTTTAATACCTGAACTGACTTTCATGTACTGTTATTACTGTTAAGTATAATTTACTGATAAAAAAATAAACAAGACTTGCTTTATAATGACTACAGTCAGCATGTGCATTTTTTCTGTGCAGAATAATTGCGACATCTGTAAGAACTCCTGTATTTTATATGATACTGCACTTACAGGGCCTCCCTCAGCAGTGCCGGGGAAAGAGCTCCACCTTCTGGGAATCAGCCCCGCGGTGGCCCGGAGGGACCGTTCCCTCCTCTCTGTTCTCCAGGAACACCCAGCAGACCCCAGGGCAGGAGAGCTCCTCGCAGAAATCCACCCCTGCTTTGCAGCTGGCAGAGCTGTGAAAGCACAGAGGAGAGGCAGAGTGAACAGACATACCAGCTATAAAAGTAAAATCAAAGCATCCCAAAAACATCAGCAGGCACAGCACAAATGCCTGAGCAACCCAAATCCACAACCAAGCTGGTATACAATACAAATATCCTCAGGGTAATCTTTGTCATGAGCAAGTTCCTCAGCTCAGTGACAGAAATCAGTGATAAAATACTAAAATGTTCACCAAGGTTAATGCAGAATAGCAGAGAGCTGAGAGGTCTTCTCCAGCAGGTAAAGACCTGGAGTCCCCCACAAGCTCTACAGAAGTGTCTGGGACAGTGCATTTCACAGGGTGTGAAGGGCAGGCTGGGAGGGAAGCTTTGCAGTTCCTTTGCACTCCAAAGCATCCACACAGTGAATGTCCTCATTCCCATTAATCCCAAGTGCTCCTGCCCTGCTGATGCCAAGGAACCTGGTTAGACAGGAATTAGCAACTTAAAGCTGTGTTATTCCATCAGATTCTGCTTCAGCCATGGAAGGCTGACCCAGGCCCAACAAGGAGCTGAGTCACCTTCCTATGAACACCAATACCAATAGCTGAGAACTTTCTGTTAATGATGTACCAAATCAGGACTTTATTCTTAGACATTCAGTCCCTTTCATGCAGCTTTTGACAGCACTGCCATAACCAACCTTCATCTTTAGGTTCCTGTGACTTGCTCATTAACTGCAGAAAGATCTGGAATTACCTTCAAGGGGAACTGATCCTATTAAATGTCTCCACCTTTTTTTGTGCCCAGAAAATAACGAGCCTGAAACTGATACAGTGAAGAGCAAGTTCCCTAGTGGATCCCAGCAAAGAACCTGTCTGAAGATGTTCCCTGTTCTCCTGGTGCAGGACATGATGCCACCAGATTGATTTAATCCCTGGTGATGTTTCAGGCTTTCTTTCCTGCATTGGTTGAATGGATTGTGCTGATCTCCCGAATCCCATGGAATATTTTCCTGCAGTTGAACCCAGAAGACAAATTTCGACTCCCTCCTCTAACAGGGGGACAAGGGAGCAGCTTCACTCTACAAAGCAATTTCCAAATTCACAAAATGCTTTCACACCCTCTTTTTGTTCTTCCTCTCCTTGTCTGCCCCTCCAGAGCCAGAGATTTATTTTAAATGCTTTTTAAGTGTTTTCTCTCCCTTTGCCTTGAAACCTTGGACTCAACTTTTGCTGAATTTAGTGCAGTGCATTTAAACCTCCTGTGCCATCTGGCACCAGCTGTTCCACCTGTGGATTCCAGGTGATCTCTCCTCCAGGTGATATTTTGGTCATGGCAAGTTCAGGGCAAATACGGGGCCTGCTCCCTCTGTCCAGGGCTGGAGGACAAGGAGGAAAAAATCCTGGAATATGTGCCAGTCTCCATGGCAAACAGGGCCTGGTGTTAAGCTCTCTGCAAAGTCAGGGAGAGGTCAGAACTGCCTGGCTTGCTATCCCAAAATAACTTTTTGCCGAGCTTTAATCAATGAACTTCAAAAGATTTGCTGCTCCAGCCTAGAGAACAGAGCTTTAGCTTGAGCAGTGGTGGGGCCGGTGCTCTGGCCTCTCTCCAGCCCCAGCAGAGTGCCCACCGATGGCACAGCCCTCTGACAAGTGTGTAACCAGCACCCCATGGCAATGCCAGGGCTTTGCTGTGTCTGTAAGCCACAGGTTTGCAGGAGGAGGCAACAGTGGGCTTTGTCTGTTTATTATCCATGAGGGCAAACCAAGGAAACAAAAGGAGTTCCCAACTGAGACTGCTGCAGTGTTTTCCTGCACCCTTCCCCAACAACTCTGGGGACAAAGCACCTCCTGGATGCTGCACTTAGTTTAATGGAATGCTTGGGATGGTGTTGCATGAACAGCCATCAAAAATACACCTTTCAAAATTACAAATTGCCCTATTCCCAGGCATCTAAGGCAGAATTCTCTTCCCCTCTCCAAGGCAAAACATTCCAATTAATTTTTCCCCCCATGGTCCATGTGATGGGTGTCCTCCCTCCAGCCACACTTCCAACAGCCTGTGCCAGCCCTCTCCCCTTTTCCAGAGGGGAACTTCCACCTGGAGCTGTTCTCTGCCAAGGGAGCTGCTGCCTGTTTTCTACACGGTGTGAACCACTTGGAGCACACCAAGCACTCAGGGCCACCAGGGAGTAAATGCCCAACACATGAGGAGGAAATACCTGAGGGGAGCTGAGCCCACGCCCTGCTGGGAAGATCCACACGTGGATTTTTTCCCTCAGCCCCTGCATCCCCATTACTCAGCAGATGTTAAATTAGGAAGAACAAAAATTCAAATATTTACCTTGCAATTGCAAGTGCTGCCAGGCCTGAGCATCCAATTGCAAATGAAGAAATAATGCACAGCATTGTTCCTCCAGGGTCAGACACACACCAAACATGGGAAGCACAGGGAGTCCTGGAATACCTCAGCAGGGAAAGAAAGAAATGTGGATCACACTGGAAACAGGTAGTTAAGGCTTGTTCCAACTTTTCAAAAGCAACTTAGAAAAAAATAAAAAGGCAAAGATACATTTCACAGTGTTTGATTTCCACACCCCTCCCTGGTCTGTCTTGCACTGAAGTGCTGGGGCCAGTTCCTTGTACCACAAACACAACTGACCCTGAGCACAGTGGGGATTCTTGTTTATTGACCTGTGATCAATGACACACCCCGTGGGCACAAACCCAGGACAGCTGACAGCCTGTGTTTGAAGGGAAAATGCCACATCTGCTTTAATAACCAGTGGAGCACTCTCACCATATGTGTCAAATAATACAGAATGAAAATCATGTTAATTAATGCCAGAATTTTGGTTAAATCTCAAAAAAGAGGGGAAAAAGAAAAGCTGTTCAACATGTTCACACTGCTCACCCAAAGCCCACAGTGTGCCAACCACGAGCTCAGGTGACCCACCCAACAGCAAATTCCAAGTTGAATGCTGATCCATCTCCAAATAAGCCATGATTAAATACTGTCAGGCTGGTTTGCAACCCAAGCTTCAAAGGTGCATGATGAACACGGTGGCTGAGCCACGTTTGTGTTTCCAGCTTTCTCACCCCACGTACCCCAAAGCTCCCCAGTTTGGAAATGGGAAAAGCTGCCTGTGCAGTGCCCCGATGGCAACTCCTTCCAGGGACAAAGAAACACAGATCCACTGGAAAGTTAAGGCTGGACAGGACCTCAGCAGTAACCTGGGCCTATCTCCTCCCCAAAAATACCCCCACACCTTTGTAGACAAGGCCTGTGCTTGGGAAGGAGATGACTCTCTATAAAAACCCTATAAAAAACCCCCAAGATGTAGCAGTTTTTGCTCTGCAAACTCTCAGTGCAAATCCAGATTAATTTTACTGACTTGGGTGAAATCCTTGTAAAATGTTACAGGAACAAGGGAAAAGCCTAAGGGTGGATGGGACACCAACGTGCTGCAATGCTGGATGGAATAAAGGTCCAGCAATAGGAGTGGGTTTGTGGTTTGTTTTTTTAAATCCTGACATGGAAAAGTACTTCAAACAACGAACTCTATAAAAACTTCAAGCATTCAAGGGATAGTCTCATGAAAACCAGAGAACCTAAGGGTAGGCCTTACAAGACCCGTGCTTTAAAGCAAGAATAAAGCTTTTTCCCACAATTGGCTTTAATGCCCCTCACTTTTTCTTTTCCCATTACAATTTTCCAGCTGTTGTCACTTCAGCCCCTCCCTTCCAGGGCCTGCCTTACACGTTCTCAGGAGCATTTCTAAATACCATCACACTGGGCATTTATTTTTCTCATCTTTAAAATGTGCATGTTTTTGAATCTGAGAAAAGGCAGAAATACTTTAAAACCTCTCCTATTTGCTCACAAAAGTGAGAAGGAAGATGAAAAAAGTCTGGAAAGCAAAGTTTGTGACTAATAATTGAAGGCTAATGTTTGCCCTCTTCCCAAATTACAGAATTACAGCCGTGCTGTTTTCATTCCTGTGAAATCCATTTAAAAAAAAAAACAACTTAAAATCAGCAAGTTTCCCTATGTTTCCACCTTCCTTGGGATAAACAAGAGATGATAAGATGGGAGAAGTGCATTTATCAAATTTTACATACATATATATATATATATATATACTCATATACTTGCCAAGAAGCTGTGACTATTACAGCTGTTCTAGGCCCGAATGCTGCAGTCTCCAAGAATCAAACTAACTAATTCCTCCAGTTTAAGTCCATTTGAAGTGTTGCAGTTCCAAGGAATTAAGTCCAAACAGGTCAGCTGAGCTGCTGAGCAAGACTCAAACTGTGGTGCAGTTTTAACTTGCTGAGTGGTTGCAAAAGCTACAGCAAGAGTGAGTTTGCACCTCCTCTCGAGCCTCCTCTACCACCTTCCTGCTGGCCAAAATGAATATATAGCACTACTAGATATATATTTATCTTGAAATCTGTGCCTTCACCCTTTTGTACCTCCTGTGGTCAGCTCTAGAGCACTCCCTTTGCAGGCACACACTGGACTTCAGAGGGTTTGCCCTGATTTAAGCACATCCCAAAGAGCAGAACTGGCTCTCAGCTACAAGGACAACTTCTCAAGTACCTCGTGGTCCATTTTCCACAGGCAAAGCAGCAGGTTTGGGGGTTTACTGGCAAATAAAAACATGGCAGTGTTGTCCTAAAATAGGTCCCAACTCCTGCTTTCACATCTGCTGCCACCTTTGTGCCATGAGGAGGTTCTCGACCCAGACCGCTGCAGATAAAGGTTTGATTCAATAGAGCAGCCCTTTAAAAGCACCCACTGAGAGTCTTAATATTGCACATTTTTGACAGGAACCCATTCATGCAGCATGAACTGAAGGCAACCAAAGCATCAGCAACTGGCACAACTGCTCTGCTGAACCCGTGGGTTTCTCATGGAATTAATTCTCATGTGTTCATTCCCACACCATTGCCAGGCTGAACCTCAGACCCTTCCAGGAGTATTTACATTTTGCATCTCCTTACATTCACTTCAAGTGACTCCCAACTGCACTTTGCAACATGACAGCTTGTGACATCACCTGAAAGCACTCTGCAAAGAAATTGGGGCCACAGAGCTCCCCACTGAGGGCTGGTCTAAGGGAGGTCTGGTGGTCAGACCTCACTTCCCAACACTCCCTGCTGGAGCTGCACTGGAGCTGCTGGCTCAGCTCAGGTGGGACACACAGTGCAGCTTCTGCCTCCAGCCCTGGGGAGGGTCAGGAAACCAAACAAGAATCCAAACTAAACCAAGGCTGATAAACATTTCTTAAACAAGAACATCCTGCTGTTTCCTGAAGTGTCCTTGATATATTTTCCCCCAAAGCCTCTTTTATCACCACTTGCTCCTTCATTTCCTGCTCTTGCTGCCCTGAATGGTCTTTTCTTGGTGTAATTCAACAGTAAAAGACTAAACCCAAGCAGGTAAATCAAAGGCACATGACATTCATTATAGTAATCTTTCCCTCATATCCTCATATGTAACAAGAAACCTTGGCAAAGTCTGGGAAAAAAATCCACTCTGCAGTTGTTTAATTTCCTTTCCTTTTTTTTTTTAATACCTGTGATATGTCTCAGTCAGGAAAAAACCCAAACAAACCTTTAAATTCCAAAGCCTCCTCACAGGGAACTTGGATTTTGTGCTTTGGATGAGCACGTTGGGATGGCAGAATGGTGTCACAGTGGATGCCAGGCTGGGATGAACCAGAGACAGCCACTTAGAGATGCAGACTGTCAAATTGCCAAATGCTTCTTTGATCAAAGAATTTTCCCAGCACAGCTTTTAATCCCATCAAACCTGAATAAAGGTGAGAGCTGGTACCACAGAAAGCAGCTTGTTACCTTCTGGCACCCAGCCTGTCCTTTGGTATTTTCAGGATGCAGGATAATGTACCTTAAAAAGGGTTTAATTTGTGAAAAGCAGATTAAACCCAGCATTTTTCAGTGATATTTTTCAGACTGGGATCAAGTCTGGTGTAGCACAGACTTTTTCCTGCACTGAATGACCTTTGCCAGGGCTGTAAAGCTGCTGGTTTTCAGAAATGAAGCAGTTTCTGGTGCACATGGGAAAAGCAGACAAGCCTTCAATGCCAAACTAATTACAACCAACCTCCTCCACGATGCCCAGCCTTTGTGCCATCCCACGTAATGTCCTCTGGGTTAAACCCCTTCATCTGGAATTTCTCATGCATGTCTCTGTTTTGACTGAAGATATTCAAATCAAATTTGATATTTAGGCAAATTAATTGTTAAACTGCACTTGAAACATGTCAAGCTTTCCATTTTAATGCTGATAACAAAGCTCGTTGCAACAGCAGCTCGTGTCAGCCTCTCTAAATGCACTTTACAGGAGAGAGAGGAATTTATACAATTGACAATAAGCACCTTTGGACAGTTGGATCAGTTGCTATGAAAACCTGTACTGACTCAACCAATGCTTATTAACTGATGTTAGCAACATTAACTACTGGTGGTGGGGGGGTGGAATGTGGAATCAACACAGAGCTCAGATGCTCCACTTCTTGCAACTCCCCAAATTAGTTCCCACAAATACAAAGGCAATGTCCATGGAAGCAACTGTGTGAACACAGAGCAAGAGAGGAATTGTCTGGACATGGAATACCTGGCTGAACAACATGGATTAGGGGCCCTATTAAATGGGGGGTGCAGCTCCCTCTCCTGCAGCTGGACAGTTTGGGCCCTTTGCAAGGCTATAATTAAATATTCCATCTCCTTTGTGTTCATGTGACCAGTTGGAAATCATTCCTTATTCCCTGAGACACAGAGCTGGCCCTTCTGCAGATCCTGACTGTGAAAACCTTTGAGAACACCCCCCCACAGCTGCTTTTATTGCTTTGCATTATTCCCCAGATGGGAGATGTACCAGCCCTCTCACCCATGGACTGCTGATGGGTAAGCACAAACCAGATTGCTTTGGTGCATCTCAAAAAGGCCATGAGGAATTCCAAGGGATGCCTGGAAGAGCAAGGGAATTTTGGTGCTGGAGGCAGAGCTGTCAGCAGGGAAAGTGGCTCTGGGTGACACATCCCAGCTGGAAGGTGGTGCAGCTCTGCCTGAAGATTTAATTAGTGCCTGCAATGCAGCCAATTATTCACTACTAATTTAAAGGTTCTTTGAGTCTGGTATTAACTCGATGGCCTTGAAGGATTTTCAGGAGGCTTTGCCTGGATATTTATGACTGTGATAATAACACCAAGCAGACCTGCCCCACTGCACCCAGCAATGGGTCTGTGTGAGCACCCAGCAATGGGTTTGTGTGAACACCCAGCCTGTATCTCCAACTCAACAGCACCAGCTTTGGGACCTTCAGGCAGCGCTGCCCTGGGCAGCTCCACGTTCAGGCAGAGGGCAGAGAAGATGCTCTGCAGGTGAAAATTTCAGGTGAAGTTCAGCCATTTATTTAATCTGAAATTATTCAAACTCAAAGAGCCATAAAACCCACTCCTAAAACTTAATCTAATATTTGCTTTGCCGTGTGGGGAGTAATTACCAGAGCACATTTATTGGAGGTTAATTGGTCATCTAGCCTGTGCCCTGCTGCATGTTAATCATCCTGCCTGTGTTGAATATGGTAAAACAATGAAATAATTAGGAAGGGTTCGTTTCTTCATGTTAATGCCACACGTGCTGCCCTGGCAGGAACAGCCACTCAGGGTTGGAGGGTCCCACTCAGGTGCCTGAGCAGTGTGGAAGGGGCTGCACAACAAAGGGGCTGCATTAATGGAGCTGAACGGGGCTGTGAGTCCCACTGGGCACAAGGATATTAATTCATCACCACAGCAAAACGTGTTACACAGACCTCTGAGACCTCCCAAAAACAGACCTTCACGTGTCAGGAAACATCTCAGGCCATAAAAAAAATGATTCAAACAGTCTGGCTCACAAGAATTGCTGAGAAATAACAATTTCCCAATGCTCCTATTTTCGGTATTTCTTGTCTAAAAGAAGACTTGTACAGAATAGTTAAATCAATAGTCATGGATGCCAGGAGGGCTTTCGCATCCAGAGGGAGAACTTCTCACCCAGAAAGTCCCATTGCCATTATCACACTGCATCTTCACTGAGAACCTGGTCTAAAGTCATCCAAAATTAAGAACCACTTATGGTAATGGCAGGTCTTAAGTCATCCTGAGCTTGGTGAGCCAAATGCAGCTCATCTGTAACCAGATCAGTAAGAACTCTGCATCACCAGCACCTAAAAGAACCTTCTTTCTTAAAGGGAATTTTTAAATGCTTAAATTTTTCACAAGGGGAAACTTTTTTCATTAATTTTTTGTCCCTTTAAGTAGAGCCACATTTTCCATTTAAAAGCACCCCGGCAGAAAATGTCACAAAAAATAATATCTTGAAGACACAGTCTCAGCCACTCTAAGTAAGAAGAGCCTCCAGAAGTCAAAAGTTACACCTATTTATTCCAGCCCAGAATGAAATTTTATTTTCTCCTCTGTGTTATTAAATCAGATAATCCAAAGGGATTTTGCTGAGTGCAAAGTTCTGGTTATGCCTTTTGCACTCCATGGGCTGTATAGGACATGTGGAAATTAAATGGGAAGTTATCCCCTAAACATCTAAACTGTGCAGAAATCAAGTTTACTGCTCTTTTATTTAGAGATCATTTCCACAAACAGAACCTCAGCTGCTGGGTAATGTGCTAATTGCAAAAGTTCAGCTCCCCATGTCCAATGCACCCATTTTTCTCAGCGGAATTATCTTCCAATATTGATTTTATCAACCTAAAGACCAATCGAGGGCTCAGCAAATATATCCCAACCTATGTATTGCTTGAGTAGAGCCACGTTTATGAATGATGAAGGAAACCAGAGCAGGGTAGAACTCCACAGCACAAGTGCAAACTTGGGCTCAGAAAGTTTCCTGCTGTAAATGAGTCGAATAAAAAACTCACTGAGCACCCACCAAGGTGATCCCAGACTGACTTTAAGCTGCCACACAGGGACAAAGAGGAAGAATTAAATCTAAGGGAATTATTTTCAGCTTTCCAGCTGCTGGACAAGGGCCTAATTACCTCATTTGAAAGGCTGAGCAAAGGCTAGCAGAGCTCTAAGAGTCAGAAAGTGATACTGCTTTGAAAGGGATTACCAGAGGAATTGGGGAACAGAAGGAAACTGGGAACTGACAGACTTTGGCTTGGTTAGCCAAAATAAAAATGAATGGAATTGCCACTCTAAGCATGACTGAGGGAAAAGGAGGGGAAACAGTTCCATAACCTAAAGTGTGAGGGCTACAGGACTCCCCAGGACTGAACACTCTCACAGAAACCAGATTGGGAAACATCCTCCTGTGGGGTTGGATCGGGAAAAAAGGTGGAAAAATCCTGCTGGGCAGGATGAGGGCACAGAGCATGCTGAGCTGGAGGGGACACACCAGGATCACCGAGTCCAGCCCTTCATGGGCCCACCCTGCGAGTCCCACCATGAGTGTCACCAAACGCTCCCTGAGCTCTGGCAGCCCTGCAGTTGCTCATTTTTAAGGACACCTAAAGCCATGAAAGCACCGCTAGATGAGCCCCAACACCGTTTTACAAAGGCATTTGCAGGCACTTCTTTGAGTCTCCACCTTAGCTCCCACCCTCCACCTGCCCTTGTCTGTCTTTTCAAGGGTTTGGAGGGTTATTTTCTACAAAACTACCGTTCCCAAGGTCACTTCAGGCACTGCCCAGCCAGGTCAGAGTGACTGCCCTGGCTGTCCTTGGCTTGGTCCTCAGGTGGCAGCTCATGTGAATTAAACACGAATCTTGGTTCTTGCTCTCCAATGGATTTTTCCCATCAACAAGCCTTTCCAATCAATTTTCCCCTGCTAGGAACAACTTTCAGGCCCTATTAAACCAGCAAATGCAGCTTTGGGCACACATGTGTTTCTTCTGGCTGATCAGGCAACAGCAAACTTCAAGCAAAGTGCAGGTTAGGCACAATTACTATTAACTAATGATGTCAGCAAATTATACCAGCACCCCTGGGAAAATAAGACAACAACAACAAATCCAATCACAAATGACCAGTGGCAATCCCAGGCTCCTCCTGCTGTAATTCCCTCTCCTCTCCTCTCCAGGGATATGAGCAAAGTAAACCAAAAAGCACCTTTTCTTCCTTCTTTTTGCCAGAAGACCTTCGTCTCATGCCCAGCTAATTGAAAGGATGGGGCCCACTGGTACTAAAATTGCCATTATTAATTACCATAATAATTACTAGTAATTATCCTGACTCCAGTGACCACATTTCTCAGCCCTTTATAATGTAAATGTCTTACAGTCCCACAGGACTGTGGGAAAACCAACCAAACCAGCAGTGTTGTGAATTACCTAGGAACAATTCCTTCAGCTAAGTCAGTCCTTGAGGGAAACATCTAATTATTAATTACATTTATCAGGCATTTGGCACGCTCTGCAGTCACTCCCTGCTCCCTGATGTGTGGGGTTGTGCCGAGTGCCAACCCATTCCGTGCTCCAGTGTAAATCCATGTGGATCCCATCACCACTGTGGGTCCTCCTGGGGGGAATCCCACTCCTTCCCCAGGTGGGTGGGAAGGTGCAGAGCTGCCTGCCTGCTCACAGCTGACATTTCTTTGAACCTCACCTCGGTCCCAGGGATGTATTTCGTGCCCAACATCCAACTGAGCACGTTTGTGTTACCAGCTCAGTGACCAGGACCTACAGGGACACCACAGTGAAGACAGCTACAAGCTTGAAGGAGTCTCAGAGTATTTAAGAACTATTTTTGGAGTGAAAAAAAAAATCTTAAAACTCATTAACAGAGTCTAGATTTTCCCCCTTTTTTCATTTTCCCTTTTTTTGTAAAAAGTTTCTGGTTTAAACATCCTGCAAAGGATTAAGTGGCAAATACCAAACTCAGTTTCCTGAGGCTGGTGCCAAAAATACACCACCAGGAAGATTTACTTAGCAAAGAGCAAATGAAGCTTCATTTGTCTGTAGTTATTTCAGAGCACATGATGCAACTGCCATAGATTAGGACACACCACAGAAGAGCTCCCTAAAGAATTTACTCCCAGCATTACCAAGCCAGTGAGACAAACAGAAAGCACAAGGTTAAATAGCATTTTGAGTGGCTGTCATGCAAACCCCATCAATTGTCACTGTCCCATTTACAGGAGCACCTGTAATGGGCAGGGACATGTCATTCTGCTTTGGCAGAACATGTGGCTGGACAGGGCCAGGCTCCAGTGGCTCTGGGGCTCAAACTCACACCACGAAGGAGATGTAGGACCAGACTCCTTCACCCCCAATGCCAGGAGCTGTGCAACAAACTGCTGTCACACACATTGATGCACAAAGCTGAACTGAGGGGTGGAATGAGAAAACCCCCACGAATCACCTGAGTGGCCTCGGGCATTTCTGAGGTCTGCAGAACAAAGTCACTGCAGTTCCAGATCCCTTATTTACACTGACACTGCTTAACACAGTGCCTTATTTTCTGCTCCCAGGAATGTAATTACATGTTGCCTGGTTAATGCTGATTAAAATAAGAATTTACTTCATAAATAGTCAGCTATTCTGGCTACAAAAACAGAGGAGTGCAGCAGAGAGTGGGATGAAGGGGGGACACCAAGCCAAAATTCTGTTGTCAGATCTTGTTTTGCCAACTTTCACCACCATGAGAAGTCTTTACCTGAGTTCCAAGTCAGGTTTATTTTGAAGACCAGTGAAGAAATTGGTAAAAAATTTGACCCAGAGTTTAGTTTTTGAGCAGATTAAAAACATTGCCTCCTCCTGGGAATCATAAATTGCCTAAACCCCCAATTTTTTCACTTGACTTTGTCTGCATTGCCAAGCTCCCTGCAGGAGCATGTCAGGGGCTCCTGGAGCATTTAGAACTTTAAAAACTGCCTTAGATCTTTTCCCTACAAAGACAATACAGGGGTCTGGATCCCTTTTTTCACCCCAATTACCCTGAAGTGCCTGTTGGATCTGCCAACAGTTTGCTGGGACATCAAACAGCTCAGGTGCTGTTCAGGTGTGAGCCCTCCAAGACAGAACCGACCCCACGCTCTGCCTGTGCTTGGGGTGCTGAAGAATATCTGAACATCTGCAGGGAAGTTGTTTCCATGGATACTTCCACCTCCAACCCCGCTGTGTTCCAGTTAAAGTCCCTTTCAGCTTTGGCAGAGGCTCAACATTTTTATAAAACTGAATTATTTTGCAAAAAGTACAAATGAGGAAAGAAATTTGCTCGATGGGGCAAAGGGGAAAGGGGAGAAGGGGAAAGGTGCTTTTAATTTGACTAAAATTTCATACCCATGCCATTTTAAAGTAAAGAACCTGGCAAGATTCCTGACCAATGTGCAGAAAAACACTGGAGATGTTTAACTGAAAAGCAAATGAAGGGCATAGACTTTAATTGGAAAGAATAGATCCAGCAATGTTTGTTGTAGTGTTGGCTGACACAATTTAATGTCTCTATTAATGTACTGGAGGAAAAAATCCAGTTGGATATTGATGGAACACAGAGATGATGCCAAACTATAAAGCATGGCAAAAAATTATCAGAAAGGGGATATTTTTTCTCAGGCAGAGAAGTGCATTAATTAGAGCTGAGACTATAGACAAAAATTAGGGTTTGATCACCTCTATGGATGTTGGACATTCCCAGGGGATTTCAATAATTAGATTTAAACTTTCAGGCAATATTTATTATGAAAATCAAGATGTAAAGGAAACAGGGATTAGACACAAAGTCTGCTGATATTACAGGCAGTGAAATGAAGGAAAGAGGGTTTTGTGTGGTCGAGGAGGGCACAGAACTTGCAGAAATGGCTGTTAGACAAAAGTAATGAATAACTTCTACTGGCAGTAATTAGACAATAAAATAGTGGATGGAAATTCAGCAAAAAGATAGAAAAGCCAACCTTCAACAAAAGATTCTTCCACAAAGGAGGTGACTGTGCTTAGTCTCCTATTCAAGGGACATTTTGAGCCTCCTATCAACCATTTAGAATTTTAATTTTGCTGCCCGTTTAGTTCAAAGATGCCATTTCAGATTTTTCCTTCCTTTTTATTCGCACGCAATTGACCTTTTTACCATTAAGTGGCACAAACCACTCAGTCACTGCAGAGAAGAGCCAAAACCATCTACAATTAATTTCCCACTGAAGTTATTCATATCCCATCCCATTTGGGTTTAAACAAGAGAAACAACCACCTTTCTTTGCTAGAAAACATTGGATTAGCTCTCAAAAACATGGACCATACAAAACTGCAGAATTCTTCCAAGCTGTTAAAGCAGGGAACTGTTTTATGAGAGTCTGAGCTGAGCAAGACCTTCAAACCCTCATCCTACCAGCAGGTCCTCGCTGAGATGGAGCTTCAAATGGAAATACTGGCAGGACGTGGCTCTGTGGCAGATCTGGAGGTTCAAACCTAACTGGTCTCTCGTGGAAAGCCAAGAAGAGGAAGTTTTCAATTTTCCCTTATAAAGTGTAATACAAAGTGCAATTTTTATGATGGCCATGACTCAAAGGAAGCCAAGGCTTTTTATTTTTTTAAGTAATGCATAAAACAAAAGAACAAAGCCCAAGAAATCTGCTTTGGGCTTTGCTCAAATCCAGTCTGTGCTGACAGTGGAGGTTCTGAGTGTTTGAGAACGGGAGAGTTTAACAGGAACCGTTTTGTGACTTTAACTATTGCTACAAGGCATTGATTAAAATACATCAGCCTTCAATTATTGCTGTGTTCAAATGCAAAAGTATCAGGACATTTAAAAATCCCTGTTTGCTGCTTTACCTGGTCACTGCCAGCCACACCCTGGGGTCATGTCTGTGCCACTCCAACCTGACCCACAGAGTTTCCACGTTCACAGCTCTCATTCAGGAGATGCAGAAACTCCATTTCCAGGTGAACTATCACGAAATCAGCCTTGGGGACCCACAGGAAGAAAAGAAGGGGGAAGATGATAAATTTTCCCTTATTTTGAAGTGCATTGAACTGCACCTGGTGCTGCCACCTGCAGACATGGTCATGGAAAACAGTGACAACCCAACAGCTGAAATAAATGGCCAAAGAACCCCTTTCTGATGATGAAGTGTTATCAGAAACCAGGCAAGGTGGTGGTGTTTTGGGTAGTTAGACCTGACAGCAAAACATGCAGAGCACAAAGGTCCTTCATTGCTTCTGAGGGGACACGTCAAGCAAGAATCTTCCTTGTTATTCTGCAGGATTTCCAGTAAGAAACCCCCAAATTTTGCTACCTAATAAGACTGAGTTTTCAAATATATAATAATAAATAATCTGAATTGCACCGTTATGCTTCTAGAAATCGCCCTGTTCATTTGAATAAATCCTTTGGGGTTATTTTTCTCTGGGCTTTCTCCTCTTAATTGGCTGACATGTATTTAGTTTCATTGTGCTGTGCTTTTCATTGCTATTTCTGAGACAGGCAAACATATGGATTCTGTGCTTTTCCAGGGAATGCAGTCAGAGGGAACCCATCAGCTGGGAGCACAGTGAGCAGAACTGCCAGTGGGATGATGGATATCTCCTGACAAGCTAAAAAGCAGATGGCTTTTGTTTCTATTCCAACCCTGACAGCAGAGAAAACTCAAATTGCAATACTGTAAAGCACTGAGGTTATTCTAAATAGATGTGATTTCTATTTGGATGATTAGCCCAGGAAACCAGGCTCTTTTAAAAACTGGGTTCATCTGCCTTTGGAAATAAAAATACTGTGACATTTTAATTAAAAACAATCAAAAGTACATGTTATCCACTCCCCACTCTTTTTTTCCCCTTTACAAAAGAATAATCCATCAAGGAATCCTTAACTAAGAGATGACCTCTCACCTCTGAAATCCCATCCCTAAATAGGATTATGGGCTCAAACATTTTCTTCACAGTTTCTTTCTTTGAAGAAGCCTCTAAAGATTTCAAATAATACGATAACTTGGAGGGGCTTTGAACAATAAATTACAACATGCCATGAAAAACAGGGGGGGAAATTACTAAAATGCCTATTTTATATCTGAAGGTCAGTGCTTCTGATGTTTGCAGAGCAAAAGGCAGAGTTTTAGCCAAAGCAACCCCGAAATTAATGAGGCTTTTGAGGGAGAGGAATGTCTGCTCTGTGCAGCTGGAGCAGCAGGGAGCTGTGCTGTTCACATCCCATCTCCCTTGCACCAACTCCTGAATTAGTTTCATGGTCCACAAAGGCCTTTGAAGATGTATTGGCCTCGGACACAGAAGGAACGTGGTGGTGCTTCCCAAGAAAACCAACACTGAGCAGCTCCAGAAAGGTCTCTGGAGCAGAGCAAGACTAGTATTTTTATATCCACAGAGACACCTTTAAACCCAGAGCAGTTCATGCCACTTTCTAAACCAGGTGGCAAAGGGCTGATTCCTGATGGGGTGGGAACTCCCTCTCTCTACAGCACACAGCTCCTCCTGCACAGTCTGGGATATCCTCCTCTCCTCTATTTCCACACGTTGTGGGAGCTCTAGGCTGCTCTATTCACTAGAGACTGACAAAAAGTGCTGAAGGAAGATTAATGTGCCCACTTTTCAGCTGCTTTATGACTCCAACTCCTGTTTGTGTCCTGCAGCACAGCATTATTGGTCTGATCTCTGCCCATCGAGCAGGTTTGGATCAGATTGTCTGCTCTCTTATCACTCTTTGCTCCAATTTGCCTGGTTATTCGGGGCCCTTCTACTCTGAATTCAACACATTCAAACTCAGCTTGGCCTAAATGGATTCTTTATCAATTTATGGTAACTGCTGGCAGCCAGGCAAATATCCCTTGTTTATAACATGCCTCCAAAACCTCGAGGGAAGAGTGCCTGGAGGGTGTTTCTACCTTGCTACAGAAAATAAGGCACTCATTCCTATACAGTTACAATTAGGGAAAGCTGGAAATGATTTGTTTGTGCAGTTAGACTGAGCTTTGCAGCTGCCTTAATTCACACAGGACCAGGGGATATCCCAGTGCTCCCTGTCCTGTGCAAAAAGGCAAGTGCCCTAATTTCCTGTCCAGCCTCAGCATCAAAGGGCAGGATTTGCTTTCCTTCATCCTTGCAGCCAATTTAAACCTGTACAACACCTCGAACTTGCCCATGAAGTCACACAAAGCACGTATTCCTTGGGAGGTACTTTCTAAAAGCAGCTGGTGCCTTCACTCCCAAACTCTCACACAACTACAGAGGACTCCAAGAGTTGCTGCAAACCCCATTCACACCATCAGTGCCCCCCAGTCCCCGTGCTGGGCTGGCCCTGCAGAGCTCTGTGTCCAACCAGGGGAGCACTGGCAGCACCAAAGCTCTGGGTCTGACACAACCTGAATAATGAAACTGGAAATTTAACACAACTGATTCATCTGCTGTTGCCACTTGATGGATGAGGACTTTTCATATTAGAAACCCATGCATTTTAATTACAATTACACTGTAATAACTCCCAGGTAAACCCTTCAGCTACACGAATGAGTGGTTATCACAGCTTTCCCACACTGAAATAAGAGGTAATTGCAGTTACAACACCCTTAGCACAAAAGGGCTCTTTTTTTTTGTCTGAGTAATTAATCAGCCATGCTGCCTAAATGATCCATTTCAGTGACAGATGAAGACTAAGGAGTGTGTCAGAAATCTCTGCCATGGGCACTCACACAGGTATGAAAGCACACAGCACAGAGATGCCTTCAAGGTAATGAAGTACTAAACACTTCCATATCAGTGGGGCTCAGGCAGAACACACCAGACCAGCCTTTCGAGTAATTTCACATGGGTTTGATAATTCTCCAAATATGAAATGAAATAACTAATGAGGCCATTTCCTATATACTCCATAGAATCTACATCATGGCTCTTTGCTTTTTTTCCTTAAGGAATTTCCACACAAACAAGATAAATAACTTTTACATACTTTGTCCCCAATCAGCTTCAATAAATGAAATTCACTAGTTTAATTTCAATAGCAAATGAAATCCAACTGTTTATGATCAGTGAGTATCTACCAGAAAGTCATGTGGGGTAAAGGGTAAGAACCATTCAATACCTGGCTAATTTTAATCCCCCTCTGAAGGTTAATAATGAAAAGAACAAGACCAATCAAGGGTAGCAATAACTGAGATATCAATGGTAAATAAGGGATGTATTTTTATCCCACGTTCCCAAGGCACGTCCTCACTGGAAAGGCACTGCAGGCTCACAGGTCAGAATTTACGAGCAGAGTTTCTCTATGACACCTTGAGATAAATTCCATCCCGTAGCTATGATTACTCCCTATTTCCAGACAGCAAACACCCTTTGAGGCTGCAGAATTGCTGCCCCTGGTGTTTTCCTGTTCATTCTGGTGACATTGGGGAATGCCTGACTTCTGCCACTCTGATTTTCAAAAAGGTTTCAGCCTTTGGTCAAAGTCACCTTCAACTGAAGTGCAGTGTCAGAACCAGCTCCTCTTTGGGAAAGTTCAGCAAACAAACAGTTCTTTTTCTTGAACTGCCTTCAGAGGAAGTAGAATATGGCCCTTCAAGAGAAGCCTTGTGATGGCAGCATCTAGATGATGTTTCCTCTCTTCTTCATAAAAGGTGAAAAATCAATGAGCTTGACTAAATTAATTTACTTCAACCTCAGCTCCTGTCAATACAAACAAATGATTCCACCTGGAGCCCTGTTCAGTGAGGTGCAGATGCAGTCAATAACTCAGCAGGAGCTGCTGCCTCAAGAGTGAAGCTTTCAGGTGTCCAGATCACTGTCCCAGCCTGTGGATGTTCTGTATGCAACACACAGGTCGCTTTTGGGCTGGTTTTCTGAGAACATCAACACCCCTCCACTCTGTTATGCACATGTCCCAGTGGAGTTCACCCAGGCCAGTCCTACCTGTCCAAGGCCCTAGATTGCTTCCCTCCTGGAAAGTACCTCTGTCCTTGGAATATGATGTCATATTCCTGTATTCTTAGTCCAGCAATCCCACTTCTCCCCTTTACAGCAAGAGACAATTTATGGTGCCTGTAAATCCCACCTCTGGAGATGCTCCAAGTCTCACACCAAGTCCTTTAGGTCACTGTATAAAACCAGCCAGTGCTGTTCTCTGCTCTAAGAGAGTTTAACCCACTTGCCCACGACCGGAACAACAAATGAAGTGTTAAGAAGCAATGTAATCACCAGCTCTGGATTTTAATTCTCCAACACACCTAAATCAAGCTGTAGGTAAGCATTTCTACCTGGGAGAAAGGCAATGCCAAGAGCTGTTGGCATGACACCACCCTGAAATGCTGAGGCTGTGGCTGTGCTGGCAGCAGCTCGTGGGACAGAAACATAACTCGGCCTCGGGGCCCACTGACTGCTCCAAGTAGCTTTGGGGAAGAAGAAGCATCAAAAGGGCAGGGCAAAATTCAAAAGTTTATCTTGCCCTTCAGCAAGCTGGTGCAGACCCACGGAAATCAGTGAAACAAAGCCCCTTTACAGCCCCACAGGCTCAAACCTCCTGTTGGCCGAGCAGATATTCTCAAGCTTCTAAGACAGCACACACTACAAGAGCTCCTCTCCCTCCCCGTGGCTCAGGGGGCAGATAAATCTCCATCCCAAAGGAACCAGAGCTCAATTCTATCGACTTCTGTGGAGTAATGATTTTGTCCAAGGTGTTTAAGCTTAGACACGTCTGGAAGTGCCTCCCTAAACCATTTCATCCATCATTGATGTCTCAGGTCCTCAGCTCATGCCCTGCCAACAACCCAGCCCACGTCACAACCACCTGGTACACGAGGTGGATAAAACAACGGGGTTGTTTGGTTTGTTGCCATTTAATTACTAAAACAAGAGAGCTCTTTTCTCCTGGTTCTCCACCAAGTTTAGCAATTCCTCAATTTTAGCAATGAGGAATTGCTTTAAATTACATTATGTAAAATAAAAGCTTGGTAACACAGACCAAACACAATCGTTAAGTCAGGGAGTTTGGAAAATTACAATTTATTCCTTCTGTTTTGGCTGCCAAGAGCACCACGGAGGGCAGAGGGAAGAGGAGGAGAAAGTGTCTCCTTATATTTTCATCATTAGAGGAGAATGAAAGGCCAGTGGTGGCACAGGGTGAGTTCTGTCCATCTCTGCCCTGCAGCTGTGGGTAATCTCTACCCAAGCACCTGAACACTTGTATCTTCAGCCTGCCCTAATACCAGAACAGAAATTATTGCTCCAGCATGAGCCACATTCAAGTGCCACTAAATGTCACTGTCAGATGTTATTTTTCCCTTGCCAGAAATATGCCCAATTAACATAAAACCCAGACATTGAACATGCAGATGAATTAAATGATTAGGTAGCTAATGCAAGTATCGGCTTGATGCTATTAACCCTCGTTTATACCACAAAATTTAGACCCCTTTCAGATTAGAACTTTCTGATGGTTTACCTGTAGAGTATCACACATATCCAGCCTGTTTCCCAAACCCAAACTCTGCCATGACTTGTCCTTTTGCTGGCACCTCCAGCCCTGACAGAGCCCCTGAATGTGCATCTCCCAAACCCACTGAAGCTCTCCAGCCCTGTAAATCACACCTGCAAATTCCTGACCCCACTGGAATCAGAGACTCTTGATGGGAGAGTCTGCAAAGCAGGAAAGGAGAAATTCAGCTGGAAGTTATGGAGAAGGTGAGGGATCTACCAAGAATAAACTCCTTCAGGACCAGAAAAATTGAATCAGACCTTATTCCAAGAGTGGATTTCTTTTTCCTGAGGAGAGAAAAAGCTTCATTGCCTGGTCAGGGGGTCACATCCCATTAACAGCTGTCCCAGACACGCTGCAGGCAAAGGGAATTGATGGTGTTCAAGCCTTGTTTACTGGGAACAAACCTCAGTAGGTATCAATCCTAGGAACTGCCATATCTGTGCATGGGCTCCTGCTGGTGGATGTCTCTCTCTTAAATAATTAAAGATGAAGGATGGTTTCTCTGTTGGTAATTACTTGGAAAAAAATGGGATATTTGGAAGTGCAGTCCTTGAAAGCACATCCTCTGTGTTACCCAAGAAAAGATGACTCTGGCTGGGGTTGGAAGGACTATAAAATACTCATTCCTGCTATAATTCCCTGAAAAAGATGCTCCCTAAGAATCTTCCAAGTTACCTGGGGGCTGCAAGCTGATTGAAATGGAACTCTAGTTTAAGGCAGCACAAATGTGGCCACAGAAATTAGGGCAAGGTGGGAAATTAGTCCTTAGAAATCCAACGGGTTTCTTTGGGGTCTGTTTTGGTTTGGTTTTACCCTGATACAGAAACCCTGAACAAACTGAAGTAAAGACCTGATCCTTTCGGTGGAACAGCAGGATTGGGAATGGGGGAAAACCCCAGACTGGAGCTGGGCCAGAAACCAGAATGGGGCAAAACCCGGACTGGATTCACTGGAAACCGGAATGGGGAAAAAAATCCAGACTGGATTTCTCTGGAAACTGGAATGGGGGAAAGCCCGGACTGGATTAAGTCCTGGCTGTGGAATGGGGGAAAGCCCGGACTGGATTCCGTCCTGGCTGTGGAATGGGGGAAAGCCCGGACTGGATTAAGTCCTGGCTGTGGAATGGGGGAAAGCCCTTGTTTCCAGGACTGCTCAAACAAAGCCGGAGCTGGAACATTCTGTCAGAGCCCCGGGAATGCTTTTCTTTTAGGAGCACGTTGTGTACATGGTATTGTGCAGCCCTCGGGGAAATCGGTGGGACTGGAAGGAATCAGTCAGCAGGAATTTGGTTATTTGGGTATGAGAGTGCAAATCAGGAGAAAATATGGCACAGCATGGATTATAAGGCATGATAAATATATACAGAACTCACGATCATGAAAGCAAATGCAATGGAAAGTACTTCAAGCACTTGAAAAACCCAGTTCTGAGCACCTTCAGACTGCCAGTATGTGTCTTTCCCAGCCCAGGGTGGCTTTGTCCCCCCTGCACACCCACGAGGGCAGCTCACAACGTAGCACAATCCCTTCCAGCAGAGCTCCAGCCGGAGTGAGGCATCTCCTGCCACCAGACAGGGAAAGGCAAATCCTCTAGCCCTGAGCTGCCAGGGCATTCACTGCCATGCAGAAGGCTCGCACTCCCAACAGCACCTCATTAGCAGCACAAAGTGGCAGGATAAAGAACTCACAGCATTCCAGCCAACCAACCCTCCCGACTGCGCCAGGCATACTCTCTGATGTTAAATAATATATTTTCTCCCACGCAGCAGAAGAACATCTCAGCGACTTTCAAGCTTTTAGAAAAACCCCAGTGTTTGAGCAATTCCTATCATATCAAAGAACATTTTTAATATCAGCTGGAGGAAAGGGGTCACTCGTTGCTGGTAGTTTCCACCATCAAAGTGGGTATAATTTGATTTATGTAAACCATGCAGTGCAACCCTTTTGAGAACCCAGAGCTCCAAACATGACATAAAACACTCAACAGAATCCACAAAACCACTCAAGGATCATTTTGAAGCCGTGTACAAACTGCTTTATCTCTAAACCCACTGGTTTACACACCCTTGTAATTTGAACACACTCCTCAGACTAATACCTCTCACCCAAATAATTGTTTTTAAGCCCTTAACAAAGACATTCCCTATACTGCAAAGCATGCTCCTGGCTGAAGATGACAGAGAGGGCAGTTCAAAATTTCAGATTGTAGCTGCTCTTACCTAATGGCAAATGGGACAAAAATAAACATCAGTTGGACACAAACACCCCAACATGAACACAGAGAAATTCAGGAATATGATTCATACCACTGAACACAGTTTAATCAAGGAAAAAGTTCTTAGACCTCATTATGCAATCTTTAACTACTGTGGTTTGGAGATTTCAGGAATCTGTCAGGGTTTTTTAAATGCTACACCTGGAATTCTGAATTTGTCCTGCAAAATAGAAGCCAGATGAGTCCACTGGGGAAGGATAATTCCTGCTAGAAAATAAATCAAAGAGCTGAAAACCCAAGCCGATGATTCTGGAACTTGTCTTTTCAAACTGCCATTGCATTTGGATCGAGCAGCTTCTGCAGCCAGGCCACTGAAGCAGATATCCCCTGAAATTCCCATAACAGCTGGCTCCAGCAGCTTGGAAGCAAAAATTTCTCTGGTGATTTATGCCTTCCATCTGATAATAATTTCTAAGGGGGAGCAGAAATGCTGGCCTTCCTGTAATGGGCTCAGAAAGAAAGATTATAGAGATTGCTTGCTGCCAGTCTGTGTATCCAATCTCTGGTGTGGTTGATGCTGAGGGAGCTCCTCAATCCCACATAAAACATGGACATGGCAATTCTAGGGAGCAGAAAGGCTGGTTTCAAGGATCATGTTTAATAATTGCCTTGTTTGGGGCTGCAGGGAAAGGGCTTCAGCACAACCCTCTCACCCTGTGGGCACAAAGGAACTGCCCACAATTAACACAACTACATCATCAGGACAGTAAGATTTTTCCAGCCTGGACAAGAATGGTAGCCAAGGTGATTAGTTTGGCTCTAACAAGCAATAAAATACCAATGAGAATAATAGCCAGAATTAATCTGTGAGAGCGCCAAGAGACAGCCAAACCTCAGCTGTCAGATGCAGTTAAAACAGAGCTCCAGCAACACCATTTCATCCTCCCTGAAGGCAGGAACAGGCCTGGGATCAGGTGCCAGTGGCTCTGGAATTGCTGGGTGGGTGTTCATGAGCAGCATTTCCCACTGGGGGAAGCAAGGTAAGCCCTCAGCCCTGCAGCAGTGGGGCTGGGGCTGAGCTGAGAACCAAGATTCCTCTTGGGAAGTGCTGAGCTTGACTCCCAGCAAGGTCAGGACTATGGAAGCAGAGCCTGCAATCTCTTGTGTAAGGAAAGGGCGACACCGGACTCTGATCCAGTAGAAATTCAAGGACTTTTAACTTGGTCCCAGAAAGTCACTGCTCAGACCTGCATACAAAGTTCTTTTTCTTTTGGGAAAAAATATGTCTATATTGTCACCTCCACAGTCACAAATAATGTCTCTTTTATTTCAAAGGATATAATTGATGCCTGGGATTTATTGTACAAGTAAAGGCCACTATTATAATGACTTCACTAAAAGTCATGAAATATTGTGGCAATGAAGAACTGCAGAGTCCTCTGGCACATTTGACTATATTTGCAAGTAAAATCAGTTTAAGGTGTTATATAATTGGATGAATAATCAAAAAATGCTCATTAAAGCACCAAAGGATGCTGAGATCGCAAAATGCTCCGACCTTCAGTTTTGCACTGTCCATTTGGACTGTTCTTGTCTCCTGCCAAACAGAATAAATTCAGACATTGGAATATTTTTTCCAGCAACTTCCCCCCCCAGCTATTTCCACCATCCACTACAAAGTTTTTTTACCCTTCTTTAAGGGATGGGTCCTTGTGATCTCACCCTGTTTCACTCCTATAAAAGGCCATCAAGACAAAGATGAAACTATTTTCCAAAGCTAAGAAGAAAAGGCTAGGAATCAAGCTAGATGCAGGGCAATTAATCTACAAAGATTGCTGTTCCAAATACTTTTTTCCCCAAATATGAGATTAACACACACTGTTGACCAAGAAACTGAACTTCTGCAGTCAAAGTTAAATGCATTTCTTATACTTGATTATGTGGAATGACAACCTAAATAAATACAAACCACATCTATTATTCTGTTAGCCATAATTTCAATCAGCAGGCGTCAAACACCATTAGCTGGGATAGCTTTGGGATTTGGAGATATTTTTTCTTTAATGGAACACCATGAGATGTATTTGGAATTCTGCATCAGCTTTTCCTCCAGGGAATTAAAAAAAAAAAAAAAGATAGCAGATATTTATGGGAAGAAAAATTACAAAAAGGAAGTTGTACAATAATTCTCAATGGAAAGGAGAGAATTGGAAAAAAACAGAATCCCAGACCTTGAATGAGCAGAAGGTACCAGGGGTATATTTTAAGCCTGACCTTTGGGGTTTGTTTTTTGTTTTCCTTTTGTAGTTTATCTTTTAAAACAGAAGTGACTCAGATTTGTGGTTTCTGTAGCATAGGAGGAGGTTCAAATGCTCCTGAAGAAAAATACTATGGTAAGAGATTTTTTTAATAAAGAAACACCAATTTGTTACTAGAAAAACCTATTTTACAGAATAAACCCTGAAGTTTAAAACTCAAATGTTACCACACACCTACTGATTTCCTTTTGTAGCATATTATTTCTGGATAGGTGTCTTAAAAGGGGCTTTTCATCCACCGGTCCTGTAGCAAAGCTGTGTGAGCTGTTGTGACACAGATCCCCACAAACCATTAAACACACCTCCTGTTAATTCAGACAAACTCACAAAGCACTATTATTTTCATAGTTAAATGATTTTCCTATTAAAAATGAGTGCAAACAGAAGCCAGTAATGGCCCATTTCAGAGGAAAGACATAGAGAGGAAGAAAACATTAACAAGCTCTTGCATATATTTACTTGCTGCTCACAACACAAATGGTTCATTTTTACTTCTTACAGCAAGACAAACCATTTCAGATTTTGTTCGTGGGTATCACACAGGAAAAACCTTCACCAAACCCCTAAAACAACCAGGTGCTGCCCAGTGGCACCCCAGGTAAAAACAAAGTTTTTCCACACAAGTTGTCCCTCATTTAAATATTCTGACAGACCAAACCATTGCAAGTCTGAGAGCAAAAAAAAAAAACCACAAAAAACCCAACTCAAAAAATAAAAACTCAGCACATGCAAGCACACAGAACATGAAATGAACCCTCATATCCAACTCATACAGCATTAAATGAACCCTCACAAAGGCCCAGCACATTAAAGCCAGTGGTTCCTGAGCATGGCAAGGTTCCTCAGGGTTTTCCCAGCCCTTCAGGATGGCTCAGAAGAAATAAAGGTGTTTTTAAAGGTGTTTTCACTGAGCCCCCTCAGGCTGGTGTTCTCTGCCCTTGCTGTTGTGGTGGCTGCACTCCCAGTGATATACACATGAATATATTGTTTAGTGAGAACAAAAACGGCACGGGGCTCTGGCATGTGATGGCAGGCATCACTATTGCAGTATTTTTTAATTCTGTCTTGGGGAGTAGGGCCATTCAGTGCCTTACCCTAAGGGGGATGGTATTGGGAACAGGAGGAACTTCCAGGCAAGAACTGGGATTCATTTGTTGCCACGGAACAGAAGGACAATGAAGAATAGACCTTAAAAGCCAAATGAGTTAAAAAAAAAGAATCATTTTCCTGGGCCAGACTTCACTATGAATAGATCTTTTCAGCCCTAACAGTGCTAAGAAAGTCAATGGTTCCCTAGGCCAGGTTTCAGCTAAAAAAAGGTGCTCCTTTATTCCTCCTTCTCCCTCATAAGCTCTGAGTCCTTTCTGTTCATTCTGCCTCTTTCTCCCCACACCAAGGAAAGTGAAAAAAGGGCAAGTCTGACAGTTGGGCTCAATTCCTACATATATGGGGTTTCTTTACCTGAATGATGTAGAAATTGAGAAAACAAACAGAAAATCTTAAGGACAACCCCCTTTGTGGTTTAGTCTGACAGATCCAAAAGGTGAGGAACCAGTACCGTCTTCACTAACATCCCTTTCCCATGTGAATTCATGTGGGGAAAACCTCCTTATACTAAACAAAGCTTATGGAATGTATCCTGAAGTCATTTTCCTGTATTTAAGCAGATTTCCTCCTCATGTCATGCTGAAGTAATGTCAAACATGGATTTGATCTGGGTCAGATCAGAGAGCTGGAGGCGTTTTCAGGGCTTGTTCTGCCAAACTGGATTTACCTGGGAGCAGAAATTCTTACTGGTACAACCTGATAAACCCCCTTTTCTTGGTGGCTAGAAAATCCACTCAGCAAATCCATATAATAATAATAAAAAACAAATCACCATCATCAGTATCAACAACAGAATGAGAATAAGTTAGTCCTTCCCTAAAACACTGGCATCACTTTCTGCTGGATGACCAAGACTGAGCTGGAAAATTTTGCTCCTGTTTCCATCGTTATTGATTGTTTGGGATGCTTCACTTCCCCAAACATCTGTCTGTGCACTTTGTATAACTTATGTAACCCATTTAATCACTGTGTTGTTTCTTGCTAACAAAGAGACCAATTTTTGTCAATACACTACTAATCAATATGTTACAGGAGTTGATTGCAGCTGCAACAATCCCAAACATTACTAATTCCATGAGAGGAAAGGCTGAGCATAAAAGCTGGAAATTCCTGCTCAGGCTTACAGATCCCATCCAGTTTAATTTTGCATGCACAGGCATTCCCACAGAACTAAGGATTTATAGAGTGGCTCCCTGCTTTGAATGAATCACCAATTCTGCTTAGAAAGACAACGGAATTCATGAGCCACAAAACTGAAACCCTGTTCCTAAAGACTCCAGGTATTGCTTTTGTATCTCAGGCTTTACTGACAGGAACTCTGAGCTACTGCAAGTCAAAAATGGCATTTCAAACACTTTGTAGGACAACCCCAGAAGTCTCAGACACGTGTCTGAACGTGTCTGGGTGAAACCTGTGGAGCTGCAAAGCATCACCTTTTAAAATAAAGGTGATTTTTCTCCATCCTTAGAGGCTGCAAAGATGCCTGAGTGCCTCCCATCCCTCAGGGGGTTCTCCCAGGGAATCTGTTCTTGTGGGATTTAGGGGCTTTAGACAGCTCCTGGAATTCACAAGTGCAGCCACAGCAATGACCCAGGGACAGGCTGCTGTGTCTGACACGGGAACTGGTGGGTCATTCGAATGCCAGTCACTCACTGACAGGATGCAAGTGACCCCTGCTGGGCTCTGGGATTCAATCCAAACGCTGCGCCCGCCTGCTGGGTTAACAGCCCCAGCACTGGCAGTGTGGTGAGTATCAGGTGGGCAGAGTGCACTGGGGGCAGCTGCTCGCCATGGACATGTTTCTGGTTTAGAAATGTAAGGTGACCTTGCAACTTAAAAACTGTCAACAATTTGAAATTTTAACTTCCCAGCTGTTATTTACCCTCCCCTCAGTGTTTGCTCCACCTCCCTCATCTTCCATGGTCAGGCACTGACCACTAAGGGACTATGGGAATTGAGAGTATCTAACACAGTCTGGGCTTTGAACTCCACCAGATCTCCCTGAAAAACCATTCAATAGAGGCAGCTTCCTGGATATCAGTTTTTCATTGCAGTGTTTTCAACTCCACCGCCTTATATGTGCATGATTTTCTTAGTTTTGTTCCACAGCAGAACCACTGTGTTTGCAAGGGAAGGTGACAACAGCCACCAAACCCCTGCAGAAAGGTCAGTGTCCACAGGACCCTTTCACTGCAGACTCTGGGGTTTGGCTGGGAGAAATGGCATGGAACTGAGTTAAGGAAATGGGGATGAACACAGGGAAGGGGGAAAGGACTGCTCACACATGAGGCACAACTCAGATTTTAATGCACACTGTACCACCACTTAAATAACCTGTGTTTGGAATGATAAAGAGCCATTTAAAAGAGGCTGAGGAGACTGAAGAGGAAGAAATAGATTAATAGATCTCCATGTTGAGCATAATTGATTTGGGGCATGTACTCCACAAACCCTTCACCAATGATTTATCTTCATTTGGTGGGTAGAACACCGAGTTCAGTCAGGTCCTCAGAGAGCCATCCATCACCTGCCTCACCAGCAGGAAGAAGTGGTGCCTTCCTTTGCTGTTTTATCTTTCCTTTTCTTCCATACACAACTTAAACAAAACCGGAGATCATTTTTCTTTGAAAAATAAATAAATCACTGCTGATATTAAAGGAAGACCCAGCCCCATCACTCCCTGAGCTGTTACTGAGTCAGCTCCGAAGCCGATCCTGCATCTCCCACCTGCTGAGTCCCAGCTCTGCTCCTCCCCTGCACACAGGGAAGGGAGAGGCAAGGCTCTGTTTGAACTGCTGGGGATAAAGCTTAAACTATCTGTTCTGCTGAAGCTCTTTCGGTGCAAGGAACATTGTCTTTGAGGATTTAACAGGGGCTTTAACAGGGCTTATCACTCTGGTAATGAGCAAAACAGGAGAGAGAGCTGCTGATAAAAAGAGAGTGCCCAAATGCCTCCAGCACTTCCTTCTGCCTTCAAGCAAAATGCCAAGGGAAGGAAGCCCCAGGCCAGGATATCTTTATTCTGCCCCAGGAAAAATTGCTGAGGAAGACTCTGAAGAGCAGTTCCCTCACACACATTTTCCTGGAATTGCCAGCATAGCAAGGCACCACTCCAGGTTTGAATCCTGCAGCCTCCAAACTCCACCCTGGCCCTGCTAAAAACCCACACCGAGCTGCCCTTTGCAACAGGCTGGACCTACATTTTGCCTTTAGCAGCACTTTGCTTCTTGCTTACAGCTGATTTTCCTAAGCAGGGGGAAGTCTGTATAACCTCTGGTTCTCTCAGGAAGAGGTTTCAGCGGGGTTTGGAAAAGGTGGGGAGAAGGAACGAGTGTAACACATTAATAAAAAGAACTACAGGGGAATCCTCAGTAAGCTGCAGGCAGGGTTAAATTGATCTCCAACACTAAATGATGACAGAGCAGGATGGAATAAAAGCATAACAGGCATGAAATTTGAAAAAGGAAAAAAAAAAGCCACACTAGGTCCCAATCACTCCCTTTTTGAATTCTCTATTTTCTCTGACCTACATAATTGTAAATTCTAAGGAAGAGCAACACAATCCTTTGAAATCCCATTTCAGAACTGCATGGGCAGCACTGTTTGCTTTCAGGTGTGTCAGCTCACTGAAATGGGCACCCCATTTATCATATTCAAGCAATATTTTTTGGTGACATTTAAATAACACTGAACTCCATCAGGGCAGAAGGCACATGGCAATTCTGGGAACATTTCCTCATCTCTTTCCCTTGATTTTCATAATTTTTGGGTAACCAGGTGGGTCCAGATGTGATAAACTCACAATTTGGTCATTTGTAGTTCTGTACCTTCTTCCTGATGATAATTCTCAGGCACATGGAAAAGCTGAGGTAGTTAAAAACAAACCAACCCACCCCACCAAAAAAACCCCACAGAAACCTCAACTCCCCCTCCACCACAAAAACCCCTGACCCAACCCAAACCCCAACAATGCCTAACTGGAATTCCCTGAAAATCAATGTATTGCCTCCTGCCCTGTCAAGATTTTGCATTCAAAGCAACAGAGGGCAGGAACCAAAAAATCATTTCAATTTCTTTTTTTCCCACATGTTCCCAGGAACCCTGACACTGTGAGTTCTGAAGCCCCACTGCCACACTCTGTGTTTAATCTACAGAACTGCAATAAAGTGTGATTAGTTAAAATGAAATACAGTCCCCAAAATCATCTTTGCAAAAGACTTTGAGAAGTTAATGGGGAAAAAGGTAATTTTTCTTTTATAAAGCAGCTCCCAGCACAAGGAAGGGTTTTTTCTATAAAAAATGGCCTGAACTGCAAAGAAATATCCCTCAGCAATGGGAAACCTGATCCTGCATGAAAATGTGGGTAGTACAGGAATTAAGTTACGTATTTTCAGCTCTGGGAGCTGATTTTTAAACCAGAAATGCTCCGGTTTGTGATCATCCAAAGAGTTTATGGCTCCAGGACTTCGATGGCCAAGAGTTTTGCTCTCAGATTATCCATGGGGAATAATTGCATTCAACCTTTAATCTGCAATTTTGTACAGACCAATACATTTCAAACTGACAATTTCAAAAGGCTGAACACCACTGTCAAAACCTGCACACAATTAAACTTTAAAAAAAACCCAAACAAATCACCTATTTCTCCATCACTGTCCCTGTACTGACCAAGGTATGCAGTGCCCTGTTAGTGCTCCACAAAGAAATAGTAAAACATCAGTTTTATTCACTATACAAAACCTTCTTTGAAAAATTATGGTCCCTGCCTTCTGTCTGATGAATATTTAAACTCTATAAGTGCATGTTTTATGTTCCCCATCACAGAATAGCACAATTCCCTTGGTGTTCAGTGTGATTTATCCCTGCTGAAACCAACCACCGGCAATAGAAGGGCCCCCGGCGTTATTAATTAGCACAGGTGTTAATTGGGTGTTACACATGGGAGCAAGACAGATGGCAAGACAAACAGCAGGGGGACAGACAGGAAGGGCTGAGAACCATCCCCGCCCTGGAAAGATGGATGGTCCATCACTAGGTGTGTAAGTGGACTGGGAATGACCCTTTGCTGTCATAGAAGATACACCGTGGTGAGAAATATCAGTGATGGGATAAGTCACAGGCAATACAAGGACAGCAAAATCCAAAAAAATAAGCACACGAGAATGTTTTCTCAGCTCAAGAGCACCCATTAATTGAAATAAATGAAACATCCCAGCTGAAGAAAGGAATGGAATCTTCAGTGAGTGACAAGGATTCCTGTGTTGAAGGATGGCTGGGTGGCTTCCCCCAGCTGCAGCTCCCTTTGGAAAGGCATCTCCCAGCAGGAGGAATGCTAACATGTCAGAGGTTTGTCATCCTTCTTTTCCACCTCCCCTAATTGCTGTTTTGTCTTTAACATAATTGGCAGATGCAGAGCTCAGTTGTGCATTTTGTATTAACCCACAGTAGCTGTGGGAACAGGGAACAAATCCCAGCCCATTCCACTGCTTTTCCAGCCTTTTTCCCTGTGGGAACCCAGCTCCAGAGGAGATGGGCAGGATGGCCCTGGGCACACCCTGCAGCTCCGTGTGCTCCTCAAATCCAGGGTGGGGCTGCATCCAAAGGAGCCTTTCCTTGGATGGGCACCATAAGGCCAAGGTCAGATGGACTGGAACTGCTGCAAGACTTTCCCCACATATAAATCAAATTTTGAAGAAACTCGGTTTTCCTTTATTTTCTTAGTATTTGACAAATCTGAAGGAAACAAGAACATCTCCCATGAACAGGATTTTTCTAACCTGGCCAATGATGCTGGGTTTGAAACACTGCACTTCCCTGAACATGTTATATCACAGTCTGCAGTCCAGACACTGAAAACTTCAATTAAAAATATAATGACGTGATTCAGCTGGTCAACAGGTCATTTAATGTGGCTAAAATTTCAAATTATGTGCTTTCTGGGGAAGTTATGTCCAATTCACCAAGATTATTGGAAGTTTTATGTGCTGGGACGAGTCGGGTGAAAAATATCTCACCTGAGAAAGGCAAGGATTTTGCTTTGCACACTTGGGCTTGCAGGTATAAAATAAATGAATTCAATGGAGTTCTAGAATGTCACAGAAGTGCCAGGATATCCAGTGCCTGGAGAGCTTTGTGCTGAGATAAACAAATGCTTCTCAAAGAAGATTTGATGATGTGAGAAGAAAAAAGGCAAACATTTATAAATCAAACCAAAACCCAGCTCCATCTGATGGGATTAAATTTATGACCAGGTATGTGCACAGTTTTCCCTGCCAAACCTTTCTATGGGAATTCTTCTGGAAATAAACTGCAGACTCTGCTCCTCCCTCCTGCAGACTGCAGGCAGCAGATCCCCACTCCAGGATTTCCTGTCCCTCTCTCCCTCAGTTGCTGGGATCAGGCAGCATCCCACTGACAGAGGCCAAAACAGTCATCCCCACTGCAGTGCTGTTCCCCACACCCCTAACCCTACACAAACACCCCTGGCTGGGCTAAAGTCTGACCAAACAGCCAACCTTGGCATTACCTGCAAACAAATACTGCTGCTCTCCACAACCTTTCTACATATCCTAAAAATCATCAGGCTTCCCATGTTACATCCAGTGATTTGCTCTCAAGGTTTTCAGTGCAATTGATTTCCACTGGGCCAGAAAGCAGCTCATCAGCTGAAGGCTCTGCAGTGGCAACTTGACAGAGAGTTAATGGTTTTAAAACCATTTTTTCTATCACCTGCCAAATCTATTTAGGTTTTCTTCAAGGCTTGTATGTGCCGATTTATTTAAATTATTTTCCAATAGACCCTGAAAATCACAGAAAATAGAAATAAACGGATAAAGCACGAGGTGCAAGGATGTGTTGCTCCAGATTATCTGTCTCCTTGGCTTCGTCTTCACATAAGCACAGAAACAATATCAGCCCAATGTAAAGAAATTGGAAAAACATCAGCTTAAGCAAAACAAATTGCTGTATTACCGAGCACCATGAAGAACAAACAACTCATGTGCAGCTCAGAGAGAGCCCTGGATGTTTGTCATAGATCTTGTATAAGGATGTGATCATTATGGCTTACAAAAATCTCACATTGATATCTCTACTTTCACCCTCTGGGTCTGGAGGGAAAGCCCCACACCCGACCCAGCAGAGGGAGCTGGGGAAACCTCCAATGGAAATCTCCAGCCGTTCTACCAGAGCTCTAAAACTTGGCACAGTAATTGTTGCACAGATTCTTGCACATTTAGTGCAGCAATCACAGGATCTCTATGACAACAACCCCAGTTCTCTGCACAACACGTGTACAAGGCTCCAAATGGTAGAACCATTACACTGATCCCCATCAATTACTTTTGGAGTGGGAAATTCCTTGTGATGATGTTTTACCAAGAATACAGAGAGGAGGGTAGCACTGAAACACACAAAGATATCCCAAAGTTTAGATATTTGAGTACCAAAACCAATGCAGGAGCTCGTGGTGGTGTCAGTGTTTTCCCACACCTCCCTCTTTGGGGTCAGAGGCTCTTCCTGGCCCTCTGGGTAAGGCTGGTTGCAGCAGACAAGAAACCACTTGGAGCACAAACAATGAGGACTCTGCTGAATCCATTCTCTGCAAGTTTCTTGGTGCATTTTAGTTAATTTTAAATAAAGAAATAATAAGAACCACTCAAGCAAATCCCTCTCAGATGTTCTGGTGCTCAGGGCTGTGACCTTTCAGCATTTCTCTCTCCTGCTCAGTTCTGCAGGAGCACAACTGCCCAGGGGCTGCTGAAATGCTCTCCTGCCTCCTCCTCCTCTCCCACAGAAGGGCATTAGGAACTGATGCTTTGGTTCAAGGCTGAGAGTTCCAGGAACCCCAAACTGCAAGTCAAGCTCCATCATGGATCAAAGACAGAATTAGAGCAAAGAAGTCCCCTTTTGGAATCAAGACACTCCAAAATCCCCAATCCCCAAGTATTCCTCTCTGGCGGGCACTGACCAGCCCTGGGACACCTCTTGGTCCCTCTGCCAGGGCAGTGACCAGGTGCACTCATAAAAAACATGGGAGTGAGTCACCCCACAAAAGCCTATTTTCTCTTTTTTGTATTTTTTCTGCAATAGGGATGGATTGAGAGCAGCCTCTCCTGTTTCCATGGCACCCAGAGCAGCAGCAATGGCCTTGTTATCACCAGAACTCTCAAATTTTAACAGATTGCTGGGAATTGCTGGTTTGGCTTGGGGTTTTTCCCCTAAGTCCAGGTGACCCTCCATTCCTGGAACCTCTGATATGGTCCAAAAGTCTGCAGTGGAGTTACTCTCTTCATAGTGATGATAGTTTGGGTACTTTTAAAACAAGAAATGAAATAGAACATGAATCCCTCAGAGAGAGAGAGAGAAAAAAACCCCTAAAACAAAACACCTTATTTTTTGCTCAGTTATCATGGACTTGACAGAGCTGTAAATATGTTTGTCTGATGGATCCTACCTGTGCAGCATCTGCTCAGAGCCACTGAAGAGAAACCAGGGATGGCCTTGAAGACAGCACATCTCCTCCCTCTAGCTGTGCCCCCAAAAAGCTGACGTGCTGCTCCCTAGGGATTTTTGAAAAGAGATTAATGAACGTGGGCATTTTACACTCAAATACACTTTTCATCACTCTGAGATTCACTTCTCTCTGATATTCATTTCTGCCAAGCCTCATGAATATGTAGCAGTGTCTTTTAGTTCTTTTCAGGATCTTCCAGGCTCAGTGATTTCTAGATTTCTTTGGTTTCTAAGGTATTGATTCTGTGGTTCCCACTTTGATTTTATGTACAATTATAAGTGATTGAACATTGAACAGCGTTTGTGAGACTGGGAAAAGGAATGGAAGAGAATTGGCTTTTCAGTTTCAAAGGTAAGTGAAAAAAAACCTGCACATCATCCCTCATGTTTTGCTAATTATCCTGGTTTTACAGTGGCCTGGCACAGGTGTGTCTTGTGCCCCAAATAACTGCTCAAAACATGTGTCTTTCCCCAAAGAACCTGCAATTCAGTTAATGAATAATAAAAATAACAGATCCTGTGGAACCACAGAACTACACATTCCTAAGAATGGGCCTGCTGGGTACAATGTGGAAAATAAAACTGAAAAGCCTCGATTGACTTTCCAAGAGAAAAAGTGCTTTTACCCACGTTCAGATATCAACATTTCTACATGTAAAAATCTTGGTACAGACAGTTACAGATATAAACCCACAGAAATAAAATCCCATGATCTTAACCGAAGTTCACCTCAAAGGAAATGGTCTTTTCTTTGGGAGCCACTGGAAGGAAAATGTGGGTAGGGAATAAAGAGAGATCACTGCTCTTTAGCAACAGTAACTTAATCACCTGAGTTACTGACAGGTCATTTTACTGTGAGAAATAACATACAATAAAACTAGAGATTTTCTCGGTGTTTCAGGAGATGTTGCTGTAAAACATCTAAATTATCACTAAGAGGGTAAAAAAGCACTTTGGCATCCCAGGCTCGACCAGATGGTTTGTATCCTCATTTCTCCAGGAGCTGCAGAGGTACAGGAAGTATATTCCAAGAAAAGACAACCCCAGAAAATCTCCATTTCATCCACAAAGGCCTTAACGAAACGACTGAAACGACTCCAGTTTAGCACATCTTTATAAATCATTTTACAGCCCTAATATCCTCAGGTTCAGACATTTATTCAGACAATAAAACTGCTTAGGAGGTGCTCTCTCCAATTAAAAGCACCCTGGAATGCACCAAACTGACTCCAGCTTCTGGGAGATGGTCAGGAATGTTAAGGAACTGAAGTGGCTGAGGAGTCTATTAATTCTGGAGAGTATCTATCTAATCTATCTATCTATGCATCTATTCTATCTATTCTATCCATCCTATCTATCTAATCTATCTCCAACCACAAACAGGATAAATGACCAAGAGATAGAATTCATTATTTGTGTTTGATGTGTTCTGCTTCCCCCCACTGTATCATTTAATCCAACAGTGCTGCTCCACACAACTGATGGGATTTATCGGACTCTCCTGCACTCCGTGTTTCTATTTTGAAATTGTTATCTTATTGATTAGATTTTTCATATACTTCACATTTACTTGCTTCTATCTCCTCCAAAACACTTTCCACACTTCATTTTGTCCACAGTGCAGCTCTACCTACTTAAGTATTATAACACATAATTTTACATGACTACAAGATACAACATAAAATGAATGCAAGGGTCATGGTCAATTTGAAAGATTAAAAGCAAGATTTAAACTCTCCTGGCTGAAAGTGACTCCTGAAAAAGTTAATTATTCCTCTTTATCTCAGGTTTGCCCCTTCAAGCTTTCTGCTCACAAGAGACCTGAAAGGATTTCACTTTTCCCTCCCAGCCACAGAAGAGCACAGCAGAATATTAAAAGCTGAAATAGTGTGAGACCTGAAGAGTTACTGCTACTATTTACAAAGTACCAGGAACAAGTCCTGCTTTCCATTATTTCTGAAGTTACTCTGCTGAGTCTGATCCCCTCCTGCCCTGCATAATATATACATTTAAATCTACACAAAGTGAGTTAGGAAGCACTGCTGTGCACATTTCAGCTTGATGTGACACCGATAAAGAGCCACAAGAGAGACACTTGTTCCTAAAAAGGATGCTTTAGGCTAACAGAAAATATTATCAATAAACCTTCTGTGCATTTGAGGAGGGGGTAAAAATAAGCTGTATTTTTACTGTGCCCTGTCAAGGCATCCGGGTACAGTTTTTATTGGGTTTAATGGGATGGAGCTGGGTTTTGTTGAAAGCAGAGTGGAAAAGTAACATGGGTTTCACAGAGCAGATTATTAACTTCTCTTCTCTGAGAGATTATAATCTCCTAGAATATGATTTTTAGAGCAGTTTCAGCCCTGGAAGATCAGAGGAACACCCAGGCAGTGGCTCTCAGAGGTTACACACAGCTGTATTGGCTGTACCCACACAGAGATGGCAGAGCTGGAGCAAAAGGACATGGATTGGGGGACCTGCTGCCCTCAGGCCTTTGGCTCCCAGGCAGGTGTGAGGAGAAGGATTGATCCCAAGAGCCATTCCAGGGTTGGGATGGCCTGGAGAGGAGTGACCATCATCCTGCTGGGGAGGTCAGGGTAGGAACAAGAGTCTGTGCTGGCTGAGGGTCACCCACAGGAGTCTGGAGGTGCCGGCACTGGGAACTGTCCACAGGGTGCTCTGAGCAGAGGCTGGGATCCCCACAGCAGGTTCCAGGGGGTTCCACCCAGCCTCAAGGGCCCCTGAGAGCCCTCTGGATGCCAGAGCTGTGGGAACCCTCCTCCAGCCCATCGTGTCACGTCCTTATGAGTGGTGTGAACCCAGATGTACAAGGAAGGCCTCGTGTGCCTGTACAGGAGGGAGGGGAAAGTTCTGTGGGGTGTGTTGTGAGAGTATCTGCTGCTCTTGCACCAATTAAAAAATACAGGGTTGAACTGGGGTTTTAGACCATTCTTAGAGGAAAACTTTGAAGGAGAAGGTTTGTGTCAGCTCTGGAATGTGACCTTTGGAGCAGCCAAGGGGCCAATTTGCTCACCAGCCCATCAAAGGCTCACCACTGTCACTGCCTCTCCCACATCCTTCCCCCAGGGCTCTGCTGCTTTGCTGCCACCGAGCCTGGCAGTAACTCGTGGCTTTCCAGGAGTCATTTGGGGTGACCAGACCCAGAATCCCTTCTCTTTCCTCCTTGTGCTCCCAGCAAGCCCACAGAGCCTCGCACACCCTTCACCACAAACTCTGTTGGAAGCAGGGGGCACTGGCACCTCAGAGCAGTTTTCCCTGTGTTCTGCCAAGGGGTGGTTGGAAAAACTCCCAATAACTTCCTGATTGACGAGTTTTTGGAGCAGCACTTTAGATTAATACAAAAATTGCAAATTTAACGTGAAGTTTGTGACTCCAGAATAAAGTCTACTCCATTAAAATAATAAACAAAGCTGACAGGGTATTAAACTGAGATTCCATGCAAACAGCTCCCTGTGGTCTCCAGTGCAGGTTCTCAGCTCAGAGCTGGATTAGCCATAAGGGGCAACCAAGAGCTATGAGCTCACTCCAGCAGTCCAACCCAATTTCCCCCCAAAATGATTTTTGTTTGCTCTATGTTTGTGTCGGGTTTTTCCCAGCATTGCCAAACTCACATGACTTCAGCAAAAAAGCTACCAGAGAGGTTTGAGTCTATGAGAGAGAAGCAGGAAGACCACTAAAAAGCCACAAAATCAAACACCAAGAGTTAAAGTCCAACCAAAAAGGACCAAAACCATTGACCAGTTGCTCCTGTGTGGATGACAAACTATTAGTAGGTATAACAGTTTAAAAGCTGCTCTGTCATTTGCCACATCTTGTCCCACAGAGCTCTTGCAGTCACAGGGACTGTTTAGACCCCAAGCCCAGCTTTTAAAGATAAGACAAGACCTGGCAAACTGGGATGCACATAATGTGCTGCTGGGTATAATTTATCCATCCCAAAAATACAGTTCCATTTATACTGGTCCTCAAGCCACAGTTTCCAGGCTCCATAGGCTCATGTGCATAATTTAAGCACATGATTAAGATGACTGTGGATTATTTTTCATATATATTATTTATTTTTCATACAAGTGTGGCCAGGATTTCTTTAGCAATGTCCAACAATTAAAACAATTAGGAAGTCTGTTAATAGATTCTCTAAGGATCTGAAACAGAAAACGTGTCAAACACTCCAACAATCTTGAAAATTTCCTAAGGGGGTATAAACAACACTCAAAACTTGTTGGTTTAGGCAACAGAGGAGATACACTGATGGGGAATTCCACCAACAGAACGTACTAAAACTAAAAATTAACACCCCAAAATACTAAAACCCTATTGAGGGAAGCACCAAGTTAGTGGGATTGACTCTGCAAGAATAAGCATGAAAAAATACATGTTCTCTCTGTGACTGAGGATAGAACAACTCCCATTAACTTCCCGAATGATGAGGTTTTGGAGCACCACTTTCAATTATTATTACAATTGCAAATCTAATGTGAAGTTTGTGACTACAGAATAAATTCTGTTCCATTAAAATAATAAACAGTGGCAGTGTTTGTACCACCAATGATGGAGAACAGGAGACATTTCCCCCTTGTAGAGTCTATAAACCATAGAAAGTGCAATTCTACCATAATAAGCATTTTTCAGCTATCCCAGATTCAGGCAAGAGCAGCACACTTTCTAAAGCATTTAGTCCTGAAAGTCAAACTAATTTATTCTGAGGAGTGTAAACATCTGCTCAGAGTTCTGACTGAAGCTGGAGGCACGCTTGGATCTCCAGGAACAGCCAGAAGAGGACAGGGATATGTCAAAGCAAAGCTCTGATTTCATCATTCAAATTTCAATAAAAGCAGCGTTTCCCTAGAAAATTCCAAAGGTGTAACAGTGACCCAGAGCAAACCCTTCAAAATTCCAAGAGCATTTGCAGGATCCTCGTTGTTCAGCACTTTGGAGCTGCTGACTCTGGGATCAGCTGTGGGTTGGGGGATTAGGCTGAGCTTTGCTAAGAAGAACTGACTGCAGCACCTCAGGAAACACTGAAAGTCATTCTATAAATAGCAGAGGTTTCTGGTACAAAGCGTTTTACATACATTAAATGGAGATGCCATAATTAAAGTAACCGTTTGAGGGATGTACAACCAAGAGAAAGTCATTAATGAACTTTGGGAAGAGAATCTGGCTGAGTCAGGCTGAAAGTGTTTTGCAATTGAAGAAAAACAATTCTACTCTCATTGGTTTGAAATAAATTACTAGGAGTGAAAATGATAAGGAAAACATACAATATTACTACTAATATACCATGTCATGGGTCTTCTAAGGCTTTACTGAGTATATCACAGTGTTTTTGTAATTACAATCAGCTAATAGCTCGTTAAGTGAGTGATGCAATTTAAATTACAAAATTAAAGTGTTTCAACTGTTTTCCTGCAGATTTGGGATGGCTCCTTAAACCATCTGAAGAGCCAGTGGAGTGCCAGGACTCTGTACAGTCAGTGGCTGTTTGCAATCAGCCTCCAATTTGTCACACTGCTCCCAATAAAATATTCATGTAATCAGATGAAATGATGTCCCTTCCAGCCCCTCCTGTGGGCTGGAGTCAGTGTTGTGTTTGCTCTTGTTCCAAGTGGGTTTGTAGTGCTCCAAGGAAGCAAGAGATGGCAAGAGATCAAAAGGGCACAATTTAAAAATGATATTTAAGTGGCATTTTTAAATACTACATCAAATCTATAAGGAAAAGAAGTTACTTTTACAACACAGTGGCACAATTAGTCACAATTAGTGGAGTTATAAGTGATTAAAAAATAAGTCATGGATAAAAGGAGTGAATTTGACTAAAAATGTTTCTGTGAGAAAGATGTGACCTGCTTACCCATTAAATCTGAACATTAAGCAGGGGATGAAAATCAAGTTACAATTGAACAGAGACAATTCCATTTCAGTTTTGGGTTGACAGTCAGCTCAGGTGTCAGAGCTAATGCAGTTATTTTGTGACCTCGGGCACCTCATGTGAAGTCCTTCTTGTCCCTAAATGAAGACAACACTTCCCTGCCTTTGTGAGGAGCTTTGAAACTGGGCTGGACTGTTGTTATTTGTGAGCACAGCCCTGAGAGCAGCTCCCCAGCATGGCTGTGTTTGCACATCCCACAACACAATATTTACCTCATGTGCATCCAAACAAATCGTGCTAGAAATATCCCACCAGATGACTTAATAACACTGTACTGGCTCCTTTCTCAAACAGAATCCTAAATAAAGCTCTGCATCCCACAAAAACTTATGTACTTGAGTTCCTCCATGGAAATCAATCCACTGAAATCCACGGGAATGGCCATGAGGCTCAGTTCAGGACTGAGTGCAGCTGCACAATCACAACTCAGGGAAGCACAAAATATGAAAGCAGCGCTTTTTAATCCATGCAAAGTCAACACATCCTTCCCCAAGCCCACCTCGATGCCTTTTCCTCACCTACCCAGGCTTGTCACACTCCCACTGAAATCCCTGAATCCCTGTCCCATTAACTGCATTGGCAGATGAACCACAGGAGTTTTTCACTCATTACAGACTCTGACCATACCCTAAAGAGTTCTCTGTTCTCATCCTCTGCGGTTTTAAAGCATTCAACTTCATAAATAAGAAAAGGAATTAAGTGTTTATTGATCAGGTTTGATGGATACAAACTGGTGGTGACATCAGTGAATATATTTGCTTAGTGGAAAATATTAAAAAAAGGGCAAGAAAGATTGGTAATGTAGAAGCACGAAAGAATTAGCTCTCTTTTAGCCTCTTCCAGACTGGGAAAATGTGCTGCTGTGTAAAGCTGCAAACTAAGAAACAGGGAATTTCCACGTGTACCAGGCACCTGAATCCAGGGAGCACAGCCCTAATGCCAGAGTCCAGAGCACCCCAGAGTTGTCAGTCAGTACCTGCCTGAAGTTGGTGTAAATTGGCTTCTGTTGCAGAGGTCTGGGAGGAGTCTTGTGCATTATCAGTTTTCACATTTGGGGAAAGGTTTTCCTCTCTCCTGAAGTGCCAGTGCAGCTCTGAGGAGCTCTGGGGTATGAGGAAAAAGCAATGTAGAGCAAGCCAGTAACTGGCTGGTGTGTGTGTAAAAGTCAATCCTCTGGGGGGGGGGGGGGGGGGNGGAGCAATACATAAGGATTTACTTCAGAAATAGTCCATTATTTCACAGCCATGCAAAAGGCCCTGTATGGCAATTGTTCTGTTTCTGCCTTGGCCTATCTGGAACTTATGGCAAGATGTATAACACAATACTCAAAGTTCAGTAACTGGGGCCAGATTCCAGCTTTGCTTCAGTTAAAGGAGGTGATGCAAACTTTGTTGTTTTTTCTGGTGGCATTTGTTCCTTAGGAAACACAAGGAGAAGAGGTATGGAATACGGGCACAGAACGATGTTGTTTTCTTTTTCACAGGAAAAATATATTAACAAATATGCAACTCAAATCATTTAGTACCTAAGGGCTCATCCACTTTCTTCTGCAGAGTCATTAAATTGCAGAACAACTCCCCAGGGACCATTAACAGGCTGTCCAGGTGTCCCTCTGGGTCACACAAAGGAGCATTTAAGCAGGTAAAGGGACAATTCCATGGACTGTTGTGGATGGAGCCTCATTTCGACATGTTACCTAAGCATATCCCATGTGCTCCCAGGTGCCAACAGATTCCAGCAGTTCTGATGCAAAAAATGAGAAAATACCCCATACATCCAACAATGAGGAGCTCCTGCCTGTTTCTCCTCTCACAGATATCAGCTTTAGTCTTTACATATAACTAACCTCAAAAAATACTGTTATATCACTAGAGAGTCTTTTTCTTAAATAATAGCTTTATAAAGTGTTCCACTCCATCCCTAAAATGGAGGGAGTTGATAATGCTAAAGGGTCAAAACCAAATAAAAATATAAGAGACAACAAACACCTGCAAATTGCCAATAAACCCCAAACAAACAAACTTAAGGCTGGCTGGTGGCACATATAAAAGCTTTCTAAGGTTTATGCTACAGTGGAAGAGATTTCTGGTGCACTTCAACAGTAACAACATTATCTGAACTAAATGAAAATGAGACATTGTGTTTTTTCCAAAAGCACCCAGTTTACGTGGTGATGGTGCATTCTGCCTTCCCAGAACCCCATAGTCTCCTCTGTGATGGCTCAAGAAACATGTCCTGAAGTGCATTAAACTATTCATTTATCACATCTTTCTCTTGTACCAAAATCACTCCAAAAGAAACAGCGAACAGTGGTGAAGGAAAAGGAACCATTTTTCTACAAAGTGACTCTAAGACATGGGTTCATATTCCCTGCTGTTAAGGAGATGTGCATTGAAGCTGTGGATGTAATTTCCATGGGGATATCTGGAATTATTAGCAGGGGGAAGGGAAGGCAAATTGTTATATTTCACTAGGTAATTGTCTGGCTAAAATCAAACAGAGCGAAACAAAGCAAAGCACTAAACCAACCAAGACAGGCACCTCCTCCTCAGTACAGCTGCAGTGTGTTCCCAGCCCTGCTGCCCACAACACAGGCCAGCCAGGGCACTGCAAAGGGCTGCTCCCAGCTGGGAAATCCCTTCCTGCAGCATATTCTTGGTCAGCTTTTGCCCTAAGTACTTATTTGACCTGGCAGTCAGGCTCCAGACTGACCCAGCCTCATCAGGACGAGGGAAAGCAGAGAGAAATCAAGGGCTCCACTTCTCCCTCTGAGGGTTCACTGAAGGAATGATAATCTGTCTACAGGGATCTCTCCCCAAGAAATAACTGTCTGCTTGCTGTGCTCAAATAAATACCTCTTATTGCCTGTGTGCAACTACTGCCTTTACAGAAACTGAAGATTAAAGTTTAATTGCAGCATGCCTGGCATGCACTTGGGAAAAACTAAGCTTCTCAGAATAAAAGCAAATATTGTGGATTTCACTCCCTGCTCCCTTCCACTTGTTTGGTGTTCCAAGAGGGTGAGGCAGAGCTGCTGTGCCCAGGACTTTCTGGTTGCCATGCCCATCCCAGCTGTTTGCACACTGTCTATGGAGGCACAAGCTGTGGGAATGCCACAGGAGCAGGTTGGCTGCTGGGAATTCCTAGTTTGGATTTGTAGGCACCAGATTAGCAAAACCACCAGCATTTTACAGTGCACAGAATGGATTTGGATGGCTCTGTCCAAGCAGACTTAAATAGGGTGGACATGGCAAAATAATTTCTCTGCGAACACATAAATCCAGTTTTTCTGAGCCTGATTTCACTGGAAAAGGTTGTCATATAATCTTCCTAATAGGGCTTTATGGAATGAGATGTTTACCAACATCTCAGTGCTGTTCAGCTCTGCTCCCCTGAATGCAAAGGGAATTCTGTCACGAAATTCAGCGTGACCACAATTTCACATTTGGCTCATTTTTCATCCTAAAGAATTTAGAGCTTTACCAACAAAACTTCTGATTTTACTCCTCTCCATCTTTCCAGTGCCAGTTCATTTTGTGTCTGTGGTAAAGCTGATCAAAGGCAGGTCATTAATTGCTTTTTTACAAAGCAATGCAAAGCCCATTAATTCTGAAACTGAGCCGACAATATGAGTGTTCCCGTGGTTTACACTAAAGATTGATCTGCTATCTATTTATGTGCTTGAACTAATGGCTCTTTAGGTCTTCACATTGATGGTTTTTTCACATGTTTTTGTGGAGAAGTTTTTGCCACTAAGTTCAGAGAAAATTAGGTCCATGAAATAAATGTTTACCACACTCAAAAGAGAAAAATCAATGAGAAAAAAACAACTGCATAATTTAAAGGGCTCCACTAATATGGAAATGCTTTACACAAAGAGTGAACTGAATATTATTTCACAAAAAAAGCTGGATTCCTAACATTTTTGGCTGGTTTACAGATTAAAAAACAATTATATATTTTGATTCACACCCCATTTCTCTTTTATTTTTATTTCCAAATAATCTGGTATCACTAAGACCCCCTGACAGTTGTTTCACCCTCATCCTCCCTGGCAGCCCAAGTGGGAAGATGGAACATTTTGCTACCTGAAGAAACATGGCCCTGAATATATAAACAGCAAGTAAATATATAACTAATAAATAAATATATAAAATACATTGGTTAACTTAACCAGAACAAAGGTGGTTTGTTCCTGATCCATAGTGATTTTATGCCAGGGATGATGATGGATCACTATGAAGGTGGTATGTGAACCAAGTGTTGTCACTTACAGTGGTATTTACTAATTTAGAGTTATAATCTACCTTAATTATTTGATAACATTACACCAATACACTGTATTTTAAATACACCTTTCCACTGAACTGCACTTGAAATTGAAACAACGTAGTGTTGTTACTAAGCCAAACTTCCAACCAGGAGAATAAAGACAATCCCAGTGTTGTTTAGGAAAAGCACATTTAACCACAAGTCTCACAGAGAAAGGAGGTGGAACGACTGAAAATTTGCAATGTCTGTGTAAAAGTCATGAAAAGCCACTCAGATACTGATGGAATTCCAGCCCTTCCTTTGATGACACTTCTGTGAGGTCTGTGACAGAAAAATCCACGCAGTTTTCCCCTTTTTCTAAAAAGTGACCCCAAATGGGTCCCAGCCATCCTCCACTAACCCAGCCAGGTTAAGTTCCCTGCCATAAAGACTGCCCTGGCTCCCCCTGGATACGAAAATGAAGCTCCTGTGAGCTTTGGGGCAAGCCCAGCTGTCCAAGGAAGGTGCACCCACCCACCCACCGACAGGGCTGGAAAGCAGGAGAAGAGGGGACAGACCAAGTGTGGGTTGGGCACCCCTGGGCACTGCTGGGTCCCCTGTGGGCACAGTGGTTTGTCACTCCCTGGGTCATGGCTGACAGAGCAGTTTTATTTCTTTTTAATCTGCAAACCAAACTGTAAATCCATGACATGTGGGACCTCACAATATTACCCCTGAAAACCAAGGTAGGCTCAATCCCACCTATAAGCACAAGCAGAAATATGTAAAGTATCATAAAGGTAACTCTTCCAGGGCTCCTGCATCTCCAACTCTCCCCCAGGGCACCTGAGCTGTACTAAAGCAGCCCAGTCTAACACGAAAATATGCCCCATTCCACTTTACAGAATTCAGCAAGTCATTTGCATTTAACCATAAAAGTTATACAGATACACAATGATTTTCATAGCAGACGCACAAAGCAAGTAATTTAATTTTGCCTGTTTCAACCAGTCAAAAACCACAGAGGAGAGAACCCTATCTCCTATCTCTTTTAATCTTAGGGACATCTTCATACATTTCTTTAACAGATTTGAATACAATTTCTCATTTCCACAGTAACTTAATTCCTTCCCTCATTTTCCATTCCTTGCTGATAATCACCCCTCTGCCACTAAGTGGAAGGAGCCTCACGTGCCTCAGCAAAATTCCCAACCACGATGCCCTGAACTCGGTCAGTAAAAGCGAATTTTACAGAACATTTGACTTAATGAGGCACTGATAAAAATTCAGTGGTTTTACTTTCCATGCAAATGGGCTCTAACAGGCTGTGCTCCAGGTACAATCCTTATGGCACTAACAGGGACAGAACTGGGACTGACGAGCCTGGAGAAGTTGCAGGATGACCTAATTGTGGTCTTTCAGTACCTGAAGGGAACCCACAGGAAAGATGGAGGGAGGCTGCTTAAAAGGGCCTGGAGTGACAGGACAAGGGGAACGGCTTCAAACTGGCAGAGGGCAGAGTTAGATGGGATATTGAGGAGGAATTCCTGGCTGGGAGGGTGGGCAGGCCCTGGCACAGGGTGCCCAGAGAAGCTGTGGCTGCCCCATCCCTGGAAGTGTCCAAGGCCAGGTTGGACGGGGCTTGGAGCACCCTGGGTTAGTGCAAGGTGTCCCTGCCCATGGCAGGGGGTGGGAATGGATGAGCTTTAAAGCCCCTTCCAACCCAAACCCTTCTGGGATTCAGTGATTCTACTGCAGACTGTTCAACGAGCTTTGGTAGTGGTAGCAACAAATACAGCGAAGAAACGTCCTCTGGTACTTACTGCAGTAAGTTAAATATGTATAAATATCCCTCATTAATTGTGCCTTGGACATGTGAGGGACAGAATTCAAAACCAGTTGCTCTTCTTGACTACAACACAAGGGCCCTGCAGAGTGAAATGCCCCTGCCCACAGAAACCACACCTAATGGTTCTCTCTTCCCTGGAAGGGTTTGTGTAGAGGCTTTACAGCCCAGATTAACCCCCAGGTTTAAATACAACACATGCTTTGGCTTTGCTGCTTCATTTATCATCCAAGTGTGGCCTTTTCCTTGGCTGCACTGGGGTTGGTGCCAAGACAACAGTTGGATTCTCCAAGAGCCTCTAAATATCTGAAGATCTCTGCCTGTCTTTTCACATGGGCTCTTGTACAACAGCAGTGATAAAGATTAATATTCATTGTCAGGAGAAAATAATTGTTTTAAATAATTAAAAGAACACCTTTTATCAGAGCAGAATCATCTGTGTATCCTTCTTATCAAGACCATCTTACAGGTAATTTCTTATTAATAGAAGATGGACCTAATTGATATTTAACAGGAATTCTGACAAAATACCATCTGCACAATTACAAGTAAAATGGGAAACAGAGAATTGCCCTCAGAAGAATTCCACTGGAAGATTATTCTCTTGAAAATAAAGGCTTATTGCACCCAGGGGAAGTACAGGGGGAGTTCCTGCTTCCAATTTCTTATGTCATGTGTTCTTCACACTGAGCCTCTGAGCTCCTGCACTTGGTAAAGCAACAGGTGGAGAAAGGAAAAGGGCTGAGGCTCCTGGGGTGAATTTTATGCTAAAGCCATTACTGGAGTGGCTTTTTGCCTCCCCATTTCACTGCTTTTCCTATAAATTTTCCTGTCAAGAGGCAATACTAGAGAAAAAAATACGCAAAAGATTAAAATTCATTGCCCTATTTTTCAAAACATCTGGAAACATGCAAAAGATGTGTTGTCCTGTTGCCTAGGGACTTGAAGGGCATCCTGAAGCCAGCTGCCTCCAGAGAAATAGAGGATGAAGGCTTGGGAGAACATTCAGTGGTCTGTGCCAACTTCAGGCCAGTCAGACCCCATGGAAAGGGGTGTTAGAGATGTTTAAACACCACTAAGAGTCATGAGGCAGCAGAGGGTTTGCTTCTTCAGATGTGAACAAATGAACTAAGACTTTTAAAGGAATCAAAATTAACCTGTGTCATTAAGAAGCTAATTTTCCAAAACCTTTTTTCTTTTTTTTTTAAATGCCCCTCAGTGTAAACTCACCCTTTTTCTGGCTTGGTCTTACTAAGGAAATACACTCTGACTCTTTTCCAGGGTTCCTTCGGCTTTCAGGGACAGAAGGAGCAGGCAAAGAAGTGGAATGGGAAGGATCACAAGGAGTAGGAGTCCTGTTCTTGGCGTATCAAGGCAGCAGCTGCAGCACAAGGCTAATAACCACGTGCCAGACCATGTCCTGGCTCTTGCTCCTTTCCCTGGTGATAAATGCCCCACTCCACACAATTTTAAATCCATCTGTTCCTCGGGCCAGCAACACCACCCTGTGCCCATGGAAAACTCCACCTGGGTGTGTGAGGCCAAAGGATAATTGAGATGCCATTGCAAAGACATGCCCAAAACAAGATGGGTCTGAGAAGGGTGGGCCCTTCCGAGGTCAGTTCCCACAAACAGCACTAATGATCTCCTGAAAAATGAAGCAGGGAGGAGCAGCAGCTGGTGCTGAACCAGCAGTAAGTGTGAAGAGTCAGTCTGGCTGCCAAATTAAACCCAGCAAAAATGAATCAACCAGTACCTTAAAAGGGGATGTTCTGCTTAAATGGCCATGCTGGGAAATCTTCAAAAGCCTCTTTCAATTGTATCTAATAATCACCTTGTGTAAGATAAGTATATCTCTCTTTTTTCACTTTTTAATCACTGAAATATTACAAAGACCCCAAAAATAAAAAAAAAAGCAGTTAGTGTTGGCTTTTGTTAAGATCTTGTTACCTGTGGCAAACAACTGATCGTATCACACTAAGAAAATGATCAAACACCCAGTCCAGGCTTCTCTCAAGTCTCTTAGAATGGATGAGGCAAATGCAGACTTGGATAAACCCACCAGGAGAAGGGGGGTGAAGGGTAATACTTTCCATTAGGAGAGTTTTAGATTGGGCCCATTGCTGAGGAAATCCTCTGTGGAACAAGCCAGGAGCATTTCCACTATTTATTACCCTAGGCAAGTTATCCTCAAAGTTAAGCACTGGGGGCGGAGTTGGGCAGTGTTTGGGGTTTGTATGAAAGCTTCAGGTAGGGGGAGGCATCTCCAGTCAAGTTTAAACTCGTTTAATAAGTCTCATTTGCCTAAATAGGATTCTGGGATTAATGGGTGGGCCATATGCTATCAGGAATGCTGTGACTAACGTAATAAAACAGGGAAAAGAGCTTTGCACACACCTTCAACAGGCCTGGAAAATGTCTCAAGCACACCTGGAACATACCTAGAGAAGGCCTGGAACACACCCAGAACACAACTGGAACACACCTGGAACACATTTGGAACATGTTCCCAGGCATGTCCAAACACACCTGGAACGTACCTGAAATGGACCTAGAACACAGCAACAACACTCCTGGAACATGCCTCAAACACACTTAGAGAACACGTGGAACACACCTGGAGCACGCCCACAACACGCCTGGAACACATCTGCAGCACAGCTGGGACATGTAAGGAGCATGCCTAGACTGAACCTGGACAAACAGCCTCAACACAGCAGCTGAAATGAAGATGAAAACCTTCTGCTAGAACATAAGAGATTCAATCGGGTGTTCCTTCCCCGAGGTCTCCCAGCAAGCCCAGTGTCAGGGACAGGCTCCTCACACAACCCAGCATTTGCTTTCTAAACCACAGTGCCAGAGCAAGGGTTACTAAAGGAATGAAAGTTAAGTGAAAGGAATGTCTCCTGAGTCCATGTCAAAGTGTTCCCATCTGAACAGACGTCCTCCCTTTCCCATTGCAAGGCAAACAGCCTCCTGCATGACTCAGTTAACGCGCAAACATGATCATCCTCCTGGAAACAAAACAATTGTGCTTTCCCTTTTCTAATATCATTGCATGCGCCAGAGAGGCTGTAATTTTGGATGAAAAGCCCTATTGAGCAAGGATGAGGTGGCTGCCTTTCTCAAAGCCATTAAAATTTCATGTTTGCAGCTGCTGATCACCCAGCACTGCATCCTTGATGTGCTGCATTTTCCTGATACGTGACAATCCATCAGCCTTCTGTTTGTGCTCTTTCCCCAAGAACACGCTACATTAGTTTTTGAAGTCACAGAGATCTGTAACTGCATAAAAGTCAAGTTTTCCTAGTGGAGAAATGCTCCTGTTCCTTCCACAAAAGGGCAGGTTTTAAAGGCATTCAGGAATCCAAGCACAAGAGCTCCAGTATCAAACACAGCTCTTAACTGCGGTATTGTACAATCCACACTTCAGTGGAAATTCCTACCACTTCCACATCAGACGTATTTTTTTCTTCTAAAAAGAACACATTTTCTTCTCCAAAATGGCACTGTTTCAGTCTTTGCCTTAAAACTTAACAAACGGCACATGCATAAATAGAGAAGGCTTTGCTCAAGGAATTAGAGCATCCTCAGAATGGCAAATTAACTCAGACCCCTCAGAAAAATTATCTTCCAAAAAAAGCCACAAAAACTGAAGAACATTAAATGTACCAAGTGCAGCCAGTGAGCCCAGTGGAGCAGAACCAGAACTAGATAAAACTTTCAAACAACTTGATGACAGCCCTTGTTTTCTTGTGCCCTCCAGAATATCTGACAAAATGCTATTATTCCTTCTGAAAGCACACTTAAAAGCCATCTAGGGTATTCTCAAATAATCCCAGTGATATCTAGCACTTGAGTACATACAGACCTTCAATTAATCTCTGCCCATACAGCTGGGTGAGGGGGTTCCACCCCTGCAGTTTAGGGTCCCACCAAGAATTCCATGCCCTACTCCACATGGGGCACACACCACCTGGTATTACACAGATTCCATACTCGGGACTTTTCCTTTGGAGTGAATTAGGAATTCCTTCTGGGCTCACACACCGTAATGCAGAGCAGAAAGGAATCTCAGCAGGTTCAGTGTGCTGCTATCACGGACTATCCCACCGCAGCATTTTTCTCCCGAGGGCATCACATTAAAAATTACAAGAACTACCCTTAAAGGGTTTTCTGAATATTAAATCCTTTTTAATATAATTTAAATTATTTCTGACATCTCTACAAATATATTATTTTTTTAATGAATGTGTTAATACCTGAGTGTTAAAGGCCAGGAATTCACAGGCAATTTAGGCTCTTGAATAACTCAAAAGATTTCACTATTAAATATTGGAAATATTGAAAAACCCTTCCAAAGTATAAAATTACAGACATTGTGAATGAGAATGGTGGAAGCAAGACCCTCTCTTTCCAAATTATCCTCTTTCTGCTGCCCAGACTGTGTAATTTATTCTGGAGTGAATAATTCATAAGTACTGTGAGACCTTGGCCAACCCTGCACAAAATCAGCCTGTGAACAACAGGCAGTTTGAACTTTAAGCCCCCTCTGCCCTAGTTGAGCTCCCTGTCCCAGCATCTCTGTTTTACTGGCTGCACGTTCTTCCCAAACCCCAAATCACCAAACCTTGCACAAGAACCTGCCTCCACACTTCTCCAGAAAAATAAGAATACATGACATATATGCTCTGAACTTGCTCAAGAAATTATATCTGCAAATATCTCAAGGGCACAATCACTAGACATTAGTGAGATATAGATACTCATTGAGAGGTTTTGTTACTTTTTTCCCCCCCAAAAAATGCCTTGATTTCCAGAAATATATTAAATACTTTGAAAAAACCCTCAAACCCTAATCCTCATGCTCTGGTTTCAGGAATCCACACAACCCTGATTTTAACTGCTTAGGAGATAACAGCCAACTCAGAGATACTGAATTCCCTGTACCTCAAAACTCTATGTAGTCCAGAAGAGAGACAGGGAAAGGGCCAAAAGGTGTGGAAGAATTTAGTATATTAATCAGAATGGCAGCAACACCATGAGTTCTGCTCTGAGTCCAGAGAAATCTCAAACAAACCACCCATTTTTGGTTCCTGACTTGAGTGTGACAAGTTGGATACTGATGAAGGAACAAAAGGCTCGTGACTAAAGGAATATGGATTCATCCATCGCTGCCTGGTTTTCCTAATAACATTTAACAGTGAGTTTGGGAGTCATTTTTCTCTTTTTCACACACTATACCTCAACAACAAAAAGACTGTAGCCATGGTAACCCTGATGCTGTTATTAGGGAGAACTGTGCATCCGCTCAGGAAAAGTGGGTTTAAAATGAAACTGGAAAAAGTGGGTTTAAAATGAAACCTCAGCACTGAAACGGCAAGGGCAGGGTCAAGATTTTGTTACTGTGTTGTAAAAGCAAATATGGCCAAGGACCTATTCAGCACCAGTTGCCAATAAAATGAACAGGTCATAACATGCTGTGCTGCTGCTGCCTTTTGTCTTCTTTTTGTTTTGTTTTAATAAATCAGGCAGTTATGTCAGAGGCTGAAAGGCAAAGGACATCACGTGTGACATCCTAATCCCACTGACACCCACGGTCCATCTCACTGTGATTTTGAGAGGGCCGGGATCCGGTCCCCAGTTTGTATCTGTGGAGAGTTTCTGAGCAGGATAAAGTCTCCAACACACCAAATAAAGTTATCTACGGCAGTGCAAATGCCTGTCCCTCCATCCTGAGTGCAGGAGAGGCATCCCTGCCACAGCTGTCACCCTGAAGGTGAGAGCATCCCAAACATGGTGCAGCAGAACCTTTTGAAATACTGCAGGTTGTAACTTATAATTCAGGATGTTCCTTAAACTGTGGAAAGATGGAACTGGCAGCAATAGCAGCACCATGTCTGAGCATCCCCACTGGGAAAGCAAACTCCAGCCAGCACGAGGCAGAGGCACAGAGTCACTCTGCACCTTCCCCAGTGGCCCCAGTGACGTGACAAGGCTGGGCTTGGCAGGTCATCCCTGCCTGGAATACCCCAAACAGCCACAGTCCAAACCCCATTTGTCAGTTCCCCTACACAGATGGAGCTGCTCAGGGCTCCCAGCCAAAATTAATTTAATTTTTAGTTCAATTTTTAATCAGGAAACCCAAATCAGAGAGCAAAGCCCCTCAGGGACACCTGCAGTGATGCCCAGTGCAGGCCTGGCTTTTCCCTGTCTTTATTTAAGAGTTCCTGAGCATATACCAATTTCTTTTAAAGCATTTCTTTTGCATATTCCCTGCTGGAGCAAATGATAGTGCTATAAATGCCTCAAAAAGCATTTAATTTAGATTTAATAGGGCAGTAAAAAAATCTGTGGGTTCTAAAGGAACACTTAGATCAGTTTAATGAGTACATGGGATAAAACTGGGCAAGAAATATTCCACCAAGACACCACCGTGCCAGGTTTGGAGTTCATTACCTGGGAGGTGTACTTGCTTACTTTACATTTGTGATTAAATTCACAATAAAAGCTGCAACCCAACTGAATCTCAAACCCATGTTTCCATGTGAATCAGCAAATGGAAATGCAGAAAACCCAGCAGCACTTCACCAGCTTGGGGACATTCACAGAAAATCAGCCCCTGAAGCTCTGGCACTTGGAAGGGCTGGGATAATCTCACTTGCCAAGTTCATTTACAGGAGTTGCCCCATTGAGGATGAGCTTTAATGAGCAACCCAACCATGCAAAACCTGCCTTTACATCTCACTCTCCAGCTCTCTTTTTCCTTTTCTTTTTGTTTTTTGTAGTGTTCCTCCCTTTTAACCCATCTGCAGTAACAGCTCTGAAGTGCCCACAGCCTCAGTCCCTCAGCAGCAGCTCAGGGCTCCCCCCCTCTGTACAACAGCCTGAAAAGCCCCGTGCAGGGCTGGCCACACAACATTTCTGGGAACGAGTTACCTTTGTGTGGGCAGGGCACTGGCACCCTCTCTTAAGGCTGCACTTGAAAGTTCTGGTTTGAAACTGCACTTGCTGACACAGCTAATAAAGCCATTGAGGGACTTATTAGGGAAGATGGGCTTTGGAATATATACCTTTGCCATTCAGTTACTCTGCCTGAAGTTCAATTAGCAGGACCTGCATCAGAGAGACCATGGAAGGTGCATTCATAATTAATGTATGTCCTGCATTTTAAGGTACTCAGAGGAAAGGCATCCTCGGGCACAGCATTACTGTTACTACCACCTTTCTGCACTGGCTTGGAAACATCGGCCCTGCTTCTCTTTACCTTTCCTTCATTTTCAAGGAAATTACCATATTTTGGAAATAAAAAATGCTAATTGTATCAAACCTCAGGAAAGAAAATGCTCAACTAACCTTGGAAATTAGATTTGCTTTTATGATCGAGCATGTTTATGTCAGGCACTAGCACATGTAAACTAGAAGAAAAATAGTAATATAAAAATATATAGGATGTCTACCACCTAATGGTTCCTTGCAGGAGGAGGAACAATAAATATTTAATAGAAATGCAAATAACAAGCCATCTGAGGAGCAACTCTGGCCATAATTTCACAGGGAGAAACAGAATGGAGCTGGGTTAGCGCTCTGAACCTCCTCCAGGAGCTGGACCTTCAGCAATTCATTCATTCCCCTTCAGCTGGAAGGACTGAGCTGAATTCTTCGTTTTGAGAATCCTTGGCATAGGAAATGCCCCAAAGACCATGGTATTTTCTTTTCTTATCTCTTGGCTGCCTTTCCATGCACATGACCCAAACAAATGGGTTCCCTGCAATAATTAAACACTGAAACCCATTTAGCTGATGGTATCACGGAGCAGCTAACAGGAAGATAAATCATTTTACTATCTGCTTTCTTGGTACAACAAAACCTTTTTTTTTTTCTTTTTTTCAGACCTGTTGATTAGATCTGTAGGGAAACTCCAGTTAGAGGAATCTCACTGGTTATGGTTTGTACCAGGATGCCCCATCTTCCTGCACTGCAGCAGTGGCTTTTCTTTTAGAAATGAAGAGTAATAGAGTGCAATTTGGGAGGCAAAGCTGGAGCCACCAGCCTGTGGCTATTTGCTCACAAATGCAGGTTTAAAATGGAAAGAAGGACTCAAACACAGCTGGCTGGGAACACTGTAGGCTCCTTGTCAGCGCTCTGACTGCTCAGCTGAGCCACTTTGGAGGAACAAAGGTGTGCAGGGTTCACCCCCGTGCACCAAGTTACTCCAGGGTGCATTCAGCATGTCATTTAGTTTTTTTAACCCAGGAATGACTGGGGGAGAGGGGTGAAATCAGGGCTGAAGTTAAAACTCAAAAAATTTGTGGCACCACATCACACCTTGCATTACTACCACATTTACATATATTAGACACCTCCCCAACCTCTTCCAGTAGTGTTTAAAATAATGCAGCCACAGAGCAAAAGGAACTTGTATTGGGACCTGATGTTGCTTTCCCTGTCTGTCCTCAGTTCCTCCATGTGCCATGGAAATAGGGCATTGTAAGGGAGGTGATCTCACCGGACAAAGGTGACACCCAAACCAGTGTCACTTGTGCCATTTCACAGGAGGAGCAGAACCTACCCCAGTTTTCACCACTGACAGCAAGAGGTTTGTATTACAACTTTTTTTTCCCCACCCCTCTTAAAAGTAACACAAACTAGAAAAGCATCTTTCTGTTTGCCCCAGAGAGCAAAGGTGACTTCTCCAAGCACCAGCTCTGCAAACCCTGTGTGACACTGGCAGCAAAGCTGGGATATTTCTGGCTCTCTGATAGCAACAACAACACAGCTTCTTGCACTGCTGGGGAGCCACAGAGGAGCTCCAGCCTGAGGAGACTGGTGTCCTTGGACATCCTCCACCAGAGTGCCTGGCTGTCTGCAGGGGACAGAGGGCTTTGCCAAGGAGGAATTCAGGCTCTGGGGTGTCCCCTGCTTTTGGTATTGTCTCCCATGCTCTCTTCGGGCCCTGTCCCAGAGGCAGCTTCCTCATGGGCATTCCCAGGAAATTCACTGCCATCCTCCTCCTGTCCAGGACCCAGTGAAGGCTTTAATGTACATGACATTGCTTCCTCAGCCCTACCATATTTTAAAGAATCCCTGTCCAGCTATGCTCCCAGGACATGGTGCAGGGCCATGCCATGGCTCTATTTCTCCTTGCCCACACATCATGCTTTTCCCTTTGAGCACATTCTTGATGGAGGGCAGGATAGGAACTCCCATCTGTTCACAAGGGCTCTGAGCAGCAGCAGAGGATCAACCCCTCTACATTTGGGCCCTTTTGTCACCGGTGGGATTCTTGTTTGCCTGACACAAAAACAGTTGGTGAAACTCAAGATACAAGGCAAAAATAACACCTTTTCACTTTTCTGCTTCTCTCTTCCATTGCTCTGTTTATAAGCTAGAAGAAAGCTGAGCCTGATCCATCAGCCATGAATTTCTGCAGTGCAAAGGGCACTTCAAGCCCCCTGTTTTCCTTCCTGGGCACAGCAGTGGGACAGCAGCCAACAGAGCAGTGCCAAGCACTCCTGGCAGAGGCAGTTCCCTCATAGCTCTGAAACACTGCAGAGAAATACCAGTGCCACAGAGGTGTATTTGCATTCAGCTGACCCTGTGTCTCCCCTGCTTTGACAGCACAATTGTGCATCTTAATGGTCTGTCACCAGAGGGCTGCATTTTGCTCTTTCTCTTGTTCACTGCCCAATACATAGCAATACTTTGCTTTCATTCACTAAAATATTCTATCCAAGGTGTGTTCCAAAAGCTCAGACCTGTGAGTAGTTTCCCCGTAGGCCAAACTCCTCTTTTGAGGAGGATTTGGGAACCAGTGGAGTGGCCTGGCTGATTCCCAACCAATTATTTATTCAGAGAAACTTCTGCTGCTTGTGAGCTGACTGCAAAGTCCTCAGGTCTGTTTCGCCCTCAGAATTATTCATGGCTTTTCTCAGTGACAGATAGCTGGGCTGCAGAAATGTGCATTTCCCAATTTTTCACCCAGAGGAAGCTCAGTCACTCTGGGATTTGGGAACATGACAGTCCATACAATGCTGTGCTGTCTGTGCTGTGCTAACACAATGCAACATGTGGTCCTGTAAGAATATCTGGAGATGCTCAGATTCAGGGAAGGAGATTGGGTTTTCCTGGTTAGACTCCACCCAGACAGCTTGGCTCTGTGTTTCTGTAAGGGGAGTCCAGCAAGATTGTTCCAAGAGCTACAGTCTTTAAATGTAGACAGTTAATCCCAATATCCAAACCAGAAGATATTCAACACATATTTTTGGCTGTGGAGGGTGATCAACTATCAAGAAGAAAAGTGAATTTCTTCTCCAAAGGCAACCTCTGATCCAAGACTTGTTGCTTTCTTCAGACATGTCACTCATTAACCACAAACATGCACTACCTTGGTTTTTCCTTAAAAATGTACTGCAAGATCCCTCTCCCAGTGAAATCCACTGGAGATCTGCCCTATACTCCACCAAGATAATGACATTTCTCTTGTTCAGCATCCCAAGATAACCATGAGCACCACCACCCTTGACATGGTACCTCCTATACAGCAAACTCATCCTGCATAATTTTATTCTTAGCAAGAAGTATTTCAGAGCATCTGCTCTTATAAACTGCTGTTTTACCAAGATGTAGATTTACACAGACATCATTTGCCAGTCCCTTTGTCCAGTCGACAGCAACCAATTATCCTCTGAACTCCTTCCCAGAATAATCCATTTCTCACTGTGGCAATTCCTGCTGTATATTCCAACCTGTCCTTGTGCCCAGGCTCTCCCTGATCTGTTAATAGCTCTGGTCTTTAAGAGCTGCAGACCCACTGACAATCCCCATCACATCCTTTTCCAAGGCACCAGAGCCTTCCTTCCTTCCCAGCTTGCACTTGTCTTCCTCACCTGGTTTCTGCTACATCCCCGTCTTTCCCAACTTAAGAACTTTTATTCCTCTCTTATATTTTGTCCCACAGGTAAGATCTGATTCAGTTGAATTTATTGTTGCCTGGTGCCACCTGCAAACCTTTACACTTTCCTTCCTCCAAATTACAGGCTATAGTAACATAAATCTCATAACCCTGTGTTAAAATTCAGGCTGTTTTTATTTGGCACTGCCTTGGAGCAGCTCTTGCTTCAGCACCATGGGAGGAGGGACAAAGGCTGATTTTGCAGTTAGATGCCCAGCTATGCTCCTCCTCAGAGGATGATTTCAGCAGCTGCAAGAGCAGGTCAATGTTGAATGTTTAGAAAAACTCCCTGATTTTCCTTCAGTGTCATTAAAGCAATTGTAACCAGACCACAGAATGATTTTCAAACATCTTAATTCTGTCAACGCTGAGAGAATCAGAAACATTTCAGACAGTGATCAATGCATTGAGAGGAAAAAAAAAAAGAAAAAAACCCCAACCAGTACCTGAGTTAGGATAGGGGATATTTCATTTATATGAGGCGCCAGGAGGCTTTGAAGTGTTCCTTAATAAATAGCTCCATATTTAAGTACTAATCCACGTTTTAAAACAGTTCCCAGTTGTTGGTGCCTTTGGAACTCTCCCCAGCAGACAGCATCTGTCTCACCCCAGCTGCGATGATGTAAAGCAAGACCTGTATGTGAAATGTGAGAGTGTCCTCTAGTGGTACGGGGGCTGGATGTTCTCCCTGGGACACGAGCAGTCCATGAGGAAAGGATCCACGAGCTTACCCCTGTGTATTCAAGGCCATCCCAACCTACCGGTCAGCAAAGCATCCCTGGAGTCTCACGGCACACAGAAAACTCCACACAAACACCCCATCAGCACGTAAAGAACGCCTGAGCATTCCTGAAAATAACCTCACATAGCAGGTGGCAGGAGGTCACTCCACTCATTAATTTCAGTTGATAATTATTTTTTAATAGAAGTAATGAAGCGACAGTAGCACGGGTTTGGTTCTGTCCTTACGCAATTTATCTCGTGCAAAGCTCACAGTCATGCTCGGGAAGATCCGTACCCTGTTTGTGTGTCTGCACAGGAATATAAAAGGGCTGTCAGCTGCTATTTTTGTGCTCTGCCATCCTGTGGCTTTGTTGGCGTTTAATCAAAAGGAAAAGATTTCTATGTGTTGTACAAAATAGCAAGAAGTGATACACAGTAATCACAGACAGGGCTGAACAGAGCAAGAGGAAGGAGAAACCCATCTCTGTTCTTCACCTTGTTCTGGTTTTTCCTCCCAGCGAGGGAATCAAAGGAAAATTTGACACTGTTTCTTTGGGGCAGCAGAGACCAGAAATGCTGCCCACAAATCAAGATGCAAATTTGCTCGACAGTGTTGGTGCTTTGCTTTTTCTTACTCAAAACTAACTGATAGAAAAATACAAAGATGGTTTCAGCAGGCACAGAAATTCAAGGACACACATTGCCTGATGAGAATTCAGCAAATGCGGGAACAGGATTGTGAAGAAACAAGTTGGAATAACATGTTTGGGTGTCAGCCCACATTCCCAGTTCCAGAGGAAAATGGGATTCCTTTTGCTTCTGAAAGTTTCAGGGACACCAAGGTCAGAAATTATCCGCTTTTTGGATACTGGAATAGCTTCTAGTGGAAAATCAGGTATTAATGATATTAATGTTTTAACCCAATTTAAGGCTTCCACCTCTGCTAAGGAAGTGCCTGCTGATGCCAGTACGTGTAACTTGCTATTGATCCATGGAACTCAGGCGTGCTGAACCATCTCAGCAGTTATTTGGAGGTTGTGGCTCCAGCCCCACACTTCTGCCTCCAGGGAACCTGCCAGGGCTGGCACAGGCAGGGAACTGCCCACTGCACTGTCTAACACCTGCCAAACCCCCAACACCTGAAACCCTCCACCTGTGCCAAACCTCACTGGCACAACCACGTCCCCACACTGGCATGTTTTACTCGCTCAGTCTGTGGGTTCACCCTTCTCTTCTGGCCATTTCCAGGTTCAGTGGATGCAATCCTCAGATCACAAGTTAATCCTGAAAGTATATTGGTCTTTCTAGTCTGCTCAGTGCTACACAGAGGTTCTTAAAACACAGGGAATTTGAAAGAGCAGAAACACAGTTTGAGTATCTATATTCTCCTCCTTGAGGGCTTTTCCAGAAAACCTTTCATTGCCAGTCTCTCATGCCAATGGGCAGTGAGTAAAGCACAAAAGACTTTAGTAATACAACTCCTATAACTTTATATTTGATAATAACTATTATAACTAATATAACTATTTCAGTGATTGCTCCTTATTATGTTTAAAAAAATTAAGTTACCTCAGATATATGACTTTTCAGGTAAAGTCATAGTGTAAATAGTTTTGATAGCCATGTCTTACAGTGCAAGTCAGGAAAATATTATACATAAACAGAGATACAGAAATTATTTATTACTGTCACTGGGCAATGTTACATTAACCTTTCTGCATTCTTCGTACCACCCAAGAACAGGCACAATTCTCCTTTGCCTCATACCAAGTGATCTCACGCAGTAGAAATGCTGAATTATGAGCCTAAACAGGCACCAATCACTGTGGAATTCCACAACTCATTAGCTTAAAGGTGGGCAAAATGCTCTTTTAAAAAAAAAGTGACAAATGGCATGTTATATAATTAATGTCAAAGTTGTTAATACATATCTCATTATAGCTCAACATCAGCAAGACTGGGAGAACCATCCTCTTAAATAATAAAAAAAGATGTTTATACTTAATAATTCTTATTCATTAATTCTAAGTAGCCTGAAACTGTTCCCAGTACAGCGTTGTTGGCAAAGCAGCTTCCAATGCTGTGAAAATGTTCTATTTCTGTAATGCAGCTTAATGGGTATTAATTCACTTCTTATTCTCTGAAAGGCACTAATCACCATAAAGACTCTCAGTATTTATAGAGGAGCAATGTGTAATTCCATCAGAAATGCACTGCACTCCAGAGTTCAGGATAGCATAGCTAAAGGCTTCCAAAAATTTGTCCCATTACATGCCAGAGTCTGTCTTCCAGAGCTTTTTGCCTAATCTGTACATATCTGGTTTAAGGCAAAGCTTAAGGAAGCATTATTTTTATTACTAAATGACTAAGAGCTCTCTTGTCCAGTATAATGCTACCCACCAATATAGTTCTCTCTCTCCTATTAAGGGAAATGTTCAACTTCATTAAGGCAATTCTCAGGGAAGATCCGATTTCTGTCAGCCAGTGGCAGGCCCAGGCTCAAGGAAAAGAGCTGCTCTTTAACAAAAATTAGGGCATTTTGCAAACATTAGACTCTGGCTCTGTGCTTCATTTTGCTCTTGCAATACAGTTTGGCCAAAAAAATGCAAGTGGAGATGTATCCAGGCAATGAGTGGAAGCACAAACTAAACTTGGATCAAAACAGAACATGATTTAATATTTTGTCTCATACAGTTCCTTGAAGGGCTCCTTCCAAGTACCAAGTATTTTCTTTGGTTTTCCAAACCTTACTTTAGGAAAGCTCCTAAAGTTTTAGGCTAGAAACCTATTGAGCTTCAGCTTTAAACAAGACCTTCATCAGTCACGTACAAAAATTGTCTGACAAACAACCTAATTTGGGTCTCGCTTTGCTGAGGGAAGAGAATGTCTCTGCAGGAAGAGCAAAATTAACAACTAATCTTCATTAAATCTCTTCACTGAGAAACACAGAGGAAAACTTGCATCTGAACCTATAATTGACATTGCTAATTCCCCCCCTTCCCCAAAAAACCCCTTCTGGCTTTCATTAATCGGGAAGTTGCCCTCATTTCCATCCCATATCCTATTTTCAGCTCTCACCTGGGCACCAGCACCCCCCAAGAAAGCAGAAGGAGAATTTTGCACTGTGCTAGGACGGCTCTGAGGTGATCCATGTGATGTACAGAGTGGCCCTGGAGCCCAAGGAGGGACTCTGTGAACTGTCCCACACAGGAAGACCCCAGGAAGTGTGGGAAATGCTGTCACCATTCCCGATTCACACCCTCCCTGGGGCCGGGCAGAGCTGTCTCCTCTTCCACGCTGGTACAGCTGGGTCTGTCAAAGCCTCCCTCACGCCTTTTTTTTCTTTCCCTTTTTTGAAACTAAGCATTTCTTTCAAAACACAGCCACCAGCACCTCCCTTTTTATGTGACAGCTCTGTGATAAATCTGCCACAAAGACATGAAATATTTTTGCAACTCCCTAACCAGTCTAAGAAGTTTCAGCTCTATTTTTCACCTCTCCGGAAGATGCTTGAATGGCATCTGTGTGAGGAAAGGGGAGACCCAGAGCTGAGAAAGCCACTCCACCCTGTCAAAACCAAATAAGCCATCCTCAAAACCTAAGATCAGAGCACATGTGTGTAAAAGTCACCAACCCAGTGCTCAGGACATTCTCCGACGAGGAGGAGGATTTATCTGTCTTTTACACAAAGTCATTGGTGGATAAAATAAACTCGTCCCTGGAGATGGCACTGAGAAGCCAACATTTCCTGCCAGATGGCACAGCACTCACACAGGGACAGCCTGTGGGAGCTTCCCAGCTTCCCGCAGCCACTTTCACCCCAAGGACACCCAAAATGCCAGCAAAGGGCACAGCAGGGAGCGCTGCAATGGGCTGGCCACCAAAGAGCCTCTGCCTCCGCCACAGACACTCCCTGCTGCAAAAACAACTGCCCCGGGTACTGCAGGGACCCCCAGAAAGGCAAAAGGAGGGATCAGCTTGTGTTTTTGTCTTCTTAGGCCAGTGCAAACCCAAGTGTGAGGAGGCTGCTGGACACGGAGGGTGCCATGGTTACCAGTGACACCGGCTCCCTGGCTGAGCCAAGTGCCACAGGACTCGGGAGAGAGAAAAAAATGAGTTTATTACAAGCAGGAGAAAGATGGGTAGACAAGACACCTGGGGGCCATTTTGGCTATAGGGGCTACCAAGGGCGCCATTTTGGGTATGGAGGGGGCTCCCCGGAGGCCATTTTGTGTGTGGGGGGGGGCTCCCAGGGCGCCATTTTGTGGGGCGGGGGGCCTATGTTGTGGTTACCGAGCTCATTGGAAGCATTTTTCCACAGACTAGGTTTATAAGAGGAAATAAACTATCTTGCCTTGCCTCTGTTTTCAGAAGTGCAAAGAGGAAATGATGTTATCATCACCCTTCCTAAAGTAGTCAGAGACCTGCTGATAGCAATTGTTATTTCCACTTACAAATCCCAACTGAAGCCTGAGAACAGCCACAACTTAAATGCAAGCATAAAAAAGCCAACAGTTTTTCTAGAAGTAGAAGGAAGAGGAATTAATCATACCCCCATCTGATTCCCAGGCCTGTGCAGCATTCAGCTGAAAGAGGGGAGACATCAGTTTGGACATGAGGGATTTTGCACCAGTGACATGAGCCCAGAAATGAGAATTCCAGAGACTGAACCATTCCCTCTCATGGGATGGAGGTTTCCTTCATCAAACAGAGCAGCAGTCACTGGGGTAACTGTTGAGAGACAAAAACTACTGACAATGTTTGATAATGCAGCAACAAACCAAACCCTCCAGGACTCCAAGGAGGAGGCAAGATCCTGCTGGGAGCCTGAGATGGAGTGAGACTGCACACTAATCACATGTACTTGAACATTGCTCCACACAACATGAATATAGCAGAGCAGCTGAACTTCCAACACCAGGGCAAAGTGCTGGGACCTGACCCTGCCTCTCATCACAAGCAGATTGATACATCACACCCGAACAGCAGCACTCTGAGCACTTTCTGGCATTGTAGTGACATGGATTTTACACCCATAAAATAAATTACTAAATTGGCCTTAATTCCTTCTTCATGCCAGCACAGCATTACCAATTAGAGGAGCTACATCCATCAACAGCAGCTTGACAGCACAGTCAAGTGGAACATTTCCACCAGTCTCCAAGACAGAGACAAAAACAGTGTTTAAATACAGAAGTAAAACCCCAAATCTCTCAGTATAATTGGAAGAGTTTTTTCTTCTGAGATTCTGCCTTAGAAAAGTAACTCTTGATGGTCTCAGACTAATCCCAACGGAGGCTAATCCAAACAGAGCTGATAAGTACCTTTTGGCAGGTTTTTACAACCACTACTCTTTCATATCTCACTTCACATCTCTTTATGATCCTTATCCCTTAAAAGATGATCCTTATCCCTTAAAAGCTTTTGATTGATGCTGTGAAAGAAAACCTCTGGAATCCCATCTTCTCCTGGCTATTTTCAGCCATTTACTGTCAGATATCCACTGCCACTTTCTCAATGCCCAGGTGCTAGTCCCAAATTCTGGAAACAGACATTTCATGGTATATCCCCCCCTGCAACCACAACATGCAATGTCACTGTTCCCTTGGTACCTATAAATACAACTTGTGCTCATTCCTTCCTCACCCATCAATTACAGCAGACAGCTTCTGCACCCCCTTGTCCTGGCACTGCTGGATACAGAGAATGGCAGGTTTATGAGATGATTTTCTTGAGAAAGTTATTTGCCATGTTTTTGACATTTTCTTTTGGTGTTTTCAACACTGAGCTAGATGTGGCAATATAAAGAAGAGGGTAAGTTGAATAGCTCACAAGGAATTATAAGGAAAGGTATCAAGGGGAAGGTGTAAATTAAGAGTCTGATACTTTCATGAAGTTGTATCTCTTTAAACACAATGTAATGTCTGTGGAGTGGATGTCAGGGAAGCAGAACAGGCCAAAAGAGGGATTACAGGAGTGCAGATGGTATGGTTTGCACAACCTCACACTATATTGCTAAACAAGCAATCATAGAGCCACTGAGGTCTCAAAAATGGTTCATGGCCCATTTGCAATACTGAGATGAGACTTTGAAACCAATAGAGACAATTATTCCATTCATGCTCTCATATCTTTTAATAAGCCATTCCTACTGCCTGCAAGAGTAAATTAAGGAAAAGGGGATTAAAGAAAAATAATGAAGAATGAAAAAAGACAAAACATGAAAGGATAACAATGACACAAATACTCTCATTTCACCCCTCTGTAATGACTTTCATATTTAATCCTTCACTGGCTGAGAAAGGACTATGGGGATTGAAGAAAGTGATTATATACAATTTGTGACTATATTAAGCAAAAAAAACAAACAAAACCCCCACAGCAATGAGGAATTTCTACCAAAGTGATACTGAATGTTCAAATAAAAGCAAGAAAACTCAGTCTTATCATGTGTACTTCACCATCTGGTTATTCATCTGAATGGAGAAGAGCTGCAATTAATCCCTGATTTATTTCTCTTTCCCCTTCCATACGTTCTCACAGCAGGTAACTGTGGAGTTTTATTGCCACACACACTCCCTTTTGCAAAAAAGTGCTCCTCCCTGCATATTCCTCAGGCAAGACAATGCTTTCCTTTCAGAAATTCCTTCCTTTGCTGCTTTCCCCAGCCCCAGAAGTGGGCTCAGCTGTACTGCCCAGGATACGTGCAGGACATCCATCTCCCTCAACCCCTGAAACTTCACCATCACTTATGGAATACAAAGTTGACCCAAGTATAAGCTGTGTAGGATGGGAATCCCTCCTGAGTTCCTGATAAATGGTACCAACCTCCAAAATAACCAACAACTGGCAGGAAGGTCTGGAACACATGGCACATGACCACCCCTGCACCCCCAAAATCAGTGCTGAGCTTTCAGCAGGTGTCCTTGGCTACCCCCACGAGTGATTTCTGAAGCAAGCTAATAAAAGGAGCTGACAAAGACTTGGCATATTCCTGGCAGGAACATGCAAGGAAATGGCCCAAAAGGATGTGTCTGTGGAAAAATCCTCTGATGGAGGAGCAGCTCACCCCTGGGATCATCTCCTGACCACACTGATTCTGTGTGTGCCAAACAAGCAAAAGCAGTTCTGTGCATCACTTGTATCCTGGTTTAAGTGAGCCAGGTGCCTAACAGGGACACACAGACACACATGGGAATGTACTTAGAAAAGCACAGAGGGCACCCTGCTGGAGGGTAAAACAGAATGTGCGTACATGCAGAGTCATCCACACTTACATCCTGCCTGCTTTACACCCATCTAGGGAGTGGCAGAGATGTCGCTTTATCTCTCAGTGAATAAGATCATGCATTTTTCTCCATATCTCTTATTTAATAGAAATATCCACTATGGCAGCACCAGCCTCCTGGAAAACAGCCAGTTCAGCCACCACATTCCAGATGTCCTTTTCTAATGATAAGAGCAGGAGTAACAGGATTTGAGGTGTCACGATTCAAGGTAATCTCTTGGCAGAACACCAGGAGGGAGGTGTAGGAATCCACACTAAGTCTGGCTGAGATGTTAAGACACTAAATAGTGTATTTTCAGTGAGTACAAGTAAATATACTTTATCAAAGCAGTATCTGCGTCATGTCTTTTTTCACCTCTGCTTATTTTGGGTACTTCTGATGCACTCACATGGTTGAATTCAAGTGTTAGACAGGAATTATAGACTGGACTGAGTGTGAAGAGCAACATTTTCTCAAGCAGCTATAAGCTCCATATTAAAAAAAAGGCAACATAAATGCTTAAAGATTCACACAGTTTAAGAAAAGAAAAAAAAAAGAGGGGGGAATCAGATGTGAGATGACAAAGAAGTAGAAATAAAAACAGCTAACTAGGTGTTGGCTTGAAGGCACTGTGGAGGCACCAAAACATCACAGCAGGGATCAGAAAAAGAAGAGACATTTTCTCACTCATGTTTTGCCACTACAACAAAATAATGGGTCCTACTTGACCAGCTTACATAAACTACACACACGTATAAGAGCAAAGAATGACAGAAGGAAATGTTTTTCAGGCTGATAAAAACCATAGTTTGAAACCACACACTTGCTTACACTGCAGCTTGTGAGTTCAGAAGAACTTGGGTAAGCAGTGCTGCCTTTAAACCCCCTCTCACATCCCTGAGAGAAACATCTCAGAGCTCTTGTGTTCCAGTGTGAGAATCGGGGTCTACAGACAGGATGGAGAAAGTTTCACTAACAGAGGAAAATAGAATTTTAATTTAACATTTCTCTGGGAAAAGCATTTACAATGACACCTCTTCTCAGGTGAAGAAGATGATTTGTTTCTTTAGGGCTTGCTGCAGTTCTGTGGAAGGTGTTCACTGTCCCATTTCACCACACATCCTCTCTGGATTTATCTCCAGAACTGAATCATGGCAGCTCACAAAGGAATAAAAGCCATGGAGTGTCATAGTGCTTGGAAACTGGAGACACCCAAACTCCATTTTCTATCCAAAATGTCACAAATCTTCACAGATAAACCAGAGGAACAAACCACTGAATTTTGAGCACACAAAGCCAAGTTTCACTCCTATAAAACTCAGAAGAGATAACCTGGCTGTGGTGCTTCAGAGCCTCAGGCACTGAGCTCCACCAGCTCAACACTCAACTCCAATGGGTGTAGCTTTGGTTATACTGATCTCTCCTACGGCACTAGAATGGGGATTGGTGGGAAAATCACTGGAAAAAAAATCATTGGATGCCATGGAAACCTGTAGTTCTGTTGATCTCTACAGTACATGTACAAGTCAAATGGACTAATAAAAAAGCAAGGGTGGGTTGCATAAAGAGTACCTTTCAAATCCAAGCTGATCCTCACACAAATGCAGCGAGGAAGATCTGACTCCAGGGTTCTATGTGCCTGGTACCCAAAGGGTGTCCCTGCTCACAGATCTGACAAACAGCCTCATGCTGTGCCCTGAGCAGAGCTGGAGCTCGTGGGGCAGCAAAGGGTTTCCAGACAGTTCTCAGCTGTGGAGACCTGCAGGAGCAGCTCTGGGTCCCTGTTGGCAGCTGCTGTACAGCCACAGCACAGTGAATACAGCCCCTTTGCACAGCAAGCAATCCAACACCGAGCTGCTCAGAGCCTTCAGCACAAAGCAAACATCACCTGCCTGCTGCTATTCCTGGTGTTATAAGGAAGATATTCAGGGAAATCAGCACAGCTTTTGCCTTCACCATAACCCAGGAAAGCACCACCACCTGCACCACTCAAACAGGGATTTGCAAAGCTGATTTGCAGCTTCAGATTCAACTCCTGCTGAACAAAAGGCTAATTTTCCATCAAGAAGAATCAGGACCCTCATGGAAAATGGAATAAAAGTTTCACAGTGTGTAGGTTTCTATTCATTTTTTTCCTGTTAAAAATCCAAACTCTAACATTTTGGGCTTCTCAGTATATTTGCTTCTGAAGTTTTCACTGGGAAAACCCCCAAACTAATTACTTGATGGTCTCAAAACTTCAAGATCACATTTTCTTGCACATGCATATGAAAAATACTGAATAAAGCCTTTAAAAAAACCCCAAACCTTTCATTGCTGGGTACTTAGCAAAATTGATTGAAATTCAGATCTGCTGCCCGGTGGCAAATTTTGATAATTCAGTATCTATTTGCATTCCAAATCAAGACGGAAAATTGAAATATTCATAGATTCTGTAGAACAAAAAAGCACTTAAAATTTTTGCCATAAAGAGAATTGAGTTTCCAAAGTAATTTAAATGCTATTTTCCCTTTCTTGGATATACCTTCTCCTGGAATTTACTGTGAGGATTTTAACTCCTATTTTCCCCTCTGAGATATTATATCCATTAGGGTCCCCCCCCGCCCAACAATTTATGTGCTATTTTTTTCAAAAGGAAAAGCAGCAGTTACCTAAATCCAGAGCTGCTTCTACCAGCATATTGCTATTTTTTTAAAATTAAGCCTTTAGGCATTCAATGGAATTCCAAGATGAAAAGAAAAGAAGACACCCCAAGGTAGCCCAGTGACCATCAATCACTGAAGTCAAGACCACCTCAAACCCAGATCTAAGTTGTTACATTAGAGACTTGAAGCTAAGCCTTTCCTCTCACCACAACATTAAGGATGTTTCTTTCTTTAGAGTTTTTTTCCAAGGAAAACACCATTTTTGACCTAAAGCAAAACAGGAATGAACACAAGTCTCATGAAATAGGAAAAACCTTTTTTTTTAAAAAATGTATTTTTAAGCCAAGTGCACTGGGACAGACTGCAAGCTCCAGTAAGTCTCCCAGTGCTTGTATTTCCCACTACAGCTCATGCACTGCACACAGATTTGTGTGGTTGGAATGCCACTTTGAATAGGCAAAAATGAAAAAAAAAGTATTTAAGGCTTTTTAAGGAGAATTTTTTCCCTAAGGGCCCATCAGAGAAGTGGGTGTACCACAAGCCTCAGAGCCTCCAGGTGCACACCCTTAGCCAGGCAGAATTAATTACTACAATTACTGTAATTAACAGTGCTGGGGGCAGCCATGTATACACCTGTGCCAGAGGTTCTCCCCATCAGAAAACAGGAGGTTTCTGTGATAACCATATGGTAATGGCAAGTTGTTTTATATTAACAGCAAATAGTGATCCTCACAGTAGGACCACTTTTTAAACAATTTAAAAATACATTATGATCAAAAGTGCATTAACAGATACAGCAGGAGTGACTTAAGATATGCCTTGTACAAACAAAATGGAAATCACTGCAAAGACACACCACATTGATTACCATCATATCTGGTCTCCATCAGGAGCCAGAAATCCTCTATATTTATCCCATTTGCATCATACTTGTCAGTTAGTGTATAAATAGAGATGAGTGTACAGTGTCTTGTGTCAAACTACATCAGTGAGTCACTCAAGAGGGGGAAGAGTAATTCTTGCCTTGCCTGTACAGGGAAGACAGTATTTATTAGCAAGTTAAAAGTGAGGTTGGGGCACAGGAAGCTCTGATTAGAGGGAAAAAGCTTTTCCACCAGAAAGCTGATCAGAGACAGGGGCCCAGTTAAAACATGGGATCCCCTGGGATTCTACTGGACAAGGAAGGTCCCGAGCAATGTGACCAAACTGAAAACTGGCCTTGACTTCAGCACACAGCTGGAATGGAGGCCTCTAGAAATCTTTATAATTTAAAGTGTTCTGTGATTCCAGTTCTGGGAATCTGCAGTGTTTGAGAATCTACCTGGAACAGTATTCAGGGTCTCTTTGCTTTTCTTTGAGACCAAGGTTTTTATACTGCTCTGAGTGATCAAAGTACAAAACTACAAACCTGCCTCTGACTTAGTGTACAGACACCATAGAATACTGCACCAGAAGCCTTACAGGGTGTTTAAGGAAGAGAAGGGTTAGGGAAAGGAAAAATGCATCCCATTTGCAGCAAAATCATTTAAATCCTATCCTGATGCTTGCCTTTATCTCCACGGTGTTTTCTATCATAAATCAGGTATTATTTTCCTTCTGCACAGCAATAAACAGTAACCATGAGCAGCAACATTTGGGCTCTGCTCTTCTCAATAGGACTTTCATGCAGTTATAATGTAAACTATATGAACTGAAATTGGAAATAAAACAGACATGCTAATTCGACACTTGGAACTTTAGTACACATGGACAATTTTAGAGCATTTTAACCATAGACTTCTGCTGTTAGGTTATATATTTTACAATACTATCTTATTCATACAAAGGCATTTTATTTCAGTCATCACTTGTGTTCTGAAGGGTTTAAAATGAATTTTTCTCTCTGGAACTAAGTGCCTTGGAGTCCAGATTTCCCTGTATGCAACAAGTACCCCCAGTCTCTGTTCACAAGTATAATCCTACCCTGGTGCCAACTTTGTCTCACTCCCTGGGAAAGCCATAAAGCAAAAGACAATGCTGAGCAGACACTGACTGATCTGTAACTGCAAGAGCAGCTGTGAATTCAAGGTAGTGCTGAAAGCATTCCTTGAAGAGGATGTTTTTTCTTTACACATCAGTTTATACCACTTGTACCTACGGGAACATCAAACCTCTTATTTTCTTTTGCTCAACACAACATTGATCCACAAAGACCTCTGGGATTGTTCTTGCTTCTCATTATATTAAGAATTTTTAGTACTTTTTTTTTCCTGGAGAGAGGGAAAGGTTCATAGTTACAGATAAAGAGTGTGTTGAAAGAAACCTTTAGTGTTTCCTGGTAGCACCTTGAAACTCCGATGTCACAGTGGCAACAATAACGCGAGTCACAGTAATTCAGGAAGCAGGTTAATGAGCTGTAAATGTTTGCAATATTCACTTACCACACGGCTGAGATTAGTCAGGTGTTTCCATCCAGCCTCCTGTTTTCCTATTCCTTGTTCTGCCTGATTAACACATGATGCATTTTCTTCTATCTTGAGGTTACGTGTCTGAAGCTCTTCCACAGGGAATTGCAAACAATTCACATTACTTGACTTAACATTCATTGTTTCACTAGATAGAAAAAAAGAAAATCCAAATGTTTGCCAAGTCTCATGTTTTTTACTTCCCGTGAAATCAAATAATCACCCGTACAGGCTGATCCCAAAATCTCATTTACTTCCATGAGTTTGAAAAAATTTAATGAATTTGGGTCAAACACTGCTTTAAGATTAATAAGGGATTTACTTTTGACCTCGTGTAACCAGAACTCTATTTTGTATCTCCACCAGTTCAGCAAGTTTTTACACAATGCCCTTCAGCTGCACAGCAGCTAATTAGGCCTCTACTACCACTATTTAATGGTCACTATAAATTGGACAAAGGTCCATTTAGCTTTATTTACATAACTTCCTAGTAAAACTGCACATCTGACAAGTACTTTGGGAAATCACCGAGGAGAAGATGTCGGGAAATTGCCAAGGTTATTTTCTGTAATTGCCGAGTTCAGCCAAACAGTTACAGAAGATGAGGGGCTTCAGGCTGAAAGGACGAGTTTCAGCGTGAGGCTCCAGACTCGGTCAATTACTAAATTGAAAACTGTGGGAAACACAGAAAGCCTCCTGGAGTGCACTTCAGAAACATGATCTGGAGAAATGATTTGTGGCAGGGAAGTAAAAGCAGAGAGGGAACAAAGGGACACGAGGAATTCCCTGTGTGCCAATGGCTGGAGCATTCCATGACACAACTGGGCTCCTTCACAGCACCAATCCCTACACCAGGAGCCAATTCCATCTGAGGCTGCTTATGGATAGAGACTGACAACACTTAGCACTTCATCAGGGGTGGAAAGCATAGGCTGGCATGTCCACATACGCACTGCACAGACACCAATTCTGAAGTTCTTGCAGACCGAAATCCTGGGAGGAATTTGGCAGCTGTGCCCAAAGCCAAGCAAGAGCATCTGAGTTATCACACTTGTATCTGGACTCTGAGCATGAGTTGTACCCAAAACGTTGTCCATATGGCACTTATTTGCAAAGGGCTTTTAGTGAAAGGAGGTCAAGGGGTTTATCAGAGCTTGTCTGAGTGTAACACACGTGGAGCAGACACTAAAAGGGCTGCAGTTGAATGGCTGGAGGTAGAGGGCAGAGAGAAATGGAAAGAGAGAGGGAGGGAAGAAAGATCTACAGATGAATCATCCCCAGCCTCCCCATATTTTATAACAGAATCGTTGGATGTGGAAAAACAGACAAAAAACTATTTGTCATTTAGTGCCAACCTATGCCAAGAACTACTCCACACAGCAGGTAGCAACTTTCAAAAATTCCCAGGGATATTATCTCATACATCTCCCTTGCCTGACCTTGTGATACTTCTTTCCCCTCCTCAAAAATAAATTAAAAAAAATAACATAACTGTCTTTGGAAAGAGTGACAAGCCATCCCTGACTCATTATGTTACTGACTGATCCTAAAGCTCCAGCTACTCATTTTGTGCCCCAGTCCATTATGGCACTAGTGGAACAACTCACACAGGTGGAATCACACCAGTTTAGAACCACTGCAGATCATAAGTATGACAGTAATTAAAGGAGCAGGGAGGCGTGGGGGAGACCACACAAAAACTCCACAAAATCCCAATGATTTCTATGAACAAGTGCCCAAAATTCAAATTCCACAGCTGGCAACTGCAGAGAAGCTCCGACTTCCTGCAGATTTTCTTTCAGCAGGGAGTTTAATTAAGGTGGGTTGTTTGGTTTTTTTTTTCCTTTCCACACAGGAAATTCCCTCTGCATCTGCTACACAGAGTGACTGTTTCATCCTCAGAAACAGGAACTCAAAGAAATCCCTGAAGTACAGCAGAGTTAGGCTTGTGCTAAGTATCAAACATACTTATCTTTTAAAAGATTTTATTCACCTTATCCAAAATATACACAAGAATCCAAGGCTAGCCAGCACTGTGCCCCTGCACTGCTACGACAGCTGAAGAACTTAATGGGATACACAAAATACCACAACAAACTCAAGTTTGCCTCACAGGCACTTCAAGTTCTAATTTAGTCCAGAGAAGCAGCAATTGGCTCAGTCATTTTAGATCCCCAACAGCAGAAAGGCTGATTTCACTGGTTTTAGTAAAGCAGCCTGAATTGTTGGTTAATTAACAAAGCCATTTAACTTTAGAACACGAATCAAGCCCCAGAAGTGAACTTCAAGGTTACCTTGAGTCAAGAGCACTGGAAAGGAATAACACAAGGTTTTATCGATATCACTGTACCACACAGTACCATGAAAATGAAACCAAAAAACCCAAAAGATGTAAAAAAGAATGAACTTCAGTGGGTAAGAGGAAAGAACAGTAGTGGCAATAAAATAATAAAGGAAGAAGACACATTAGCTTTTCTATACAATACTTCTAGATTTGCTGAAGAAATTTCTCCAGAATCATTCCTTATTTACCAGGGTTTGTCCAATTACCCAAGTCAGACCCACAATGGCTCAGGCTTTTTTTATTGTTATTTTTTTACACAACCCCCCTCAGCAGCCCACTAAGTGTGGTCAGGGGGCTAAAATGAATACTTACATTTTAACCACTATGAAAACAGAAGCTCACAGGTGTTACCAAGCCCCGACGTCCCAGGCCAGCCTGAACTGCCCCGGCAGGCACTGACCACACTCACCGCCACATTCCCAGGACACTTTCCCTCACATTTCTGAGGGGAAAAGTTACATCCCAGGCACCCAGACCTCTGGAAAGCTGTGGGGAAAGCCCTGTGTTCCAAGGAGCAGGCTCAATTCCCAGCACAAAGTGCCCCGAGTGTCCCCAGGGGCTGAGGAGCCGTGAGGGGAGGCAGGTGCGGCCCCTCAGCCTCATCAGGACAAGGGCCCCCCCTGGTCTCGGCCAAAACAGGACACTTGGATTTCCATTTATAGCCTTCACAAATAACCTTATGCAAAATGTGGTTACAGCTGGAATGATAAAAAATGCGGGGGAAGTGACAATAAATAATGTAATGTCTTTTCTGAGCATATCAAGGGTTTCGAAGCTTCAGCACATGAAGGGTCTTTTTTACCTCAGTGAGCTGGGTAATATAAGGTGTCTAAACGCAGAGAAAAAGAAAATATCATCTGTCACTGCCGTAACAGTGAGAAGATAAAATTATTTCTATAGGCTGAAAACAGAAGTGCTCCTGGAAGAACCCATCACAGGAGGATTATTTTTGGATGAATAGTATTCATCAAGAGTTTAAGGAGGGAAAGGGGAAAGTGTGTGTTGAGGAAAAGAAGTGTGACAATTGAAATTAAATATTTAATCTGCCTACAGAAATATAATTCTAAATTTAATTTTAAAATTCCCACACTGCTGCAGGCTGGGACAAACCACACAGGAAACCTTTGCTCAGCCCCAGTTCTACAAATGGTGTGTCAAAGAGGGAGTCTCCCCACACATCAGGCAAGAACAGCACAAGGAGCCATTTCAGGACATTTTACACAATTAAGCTGCTGTATTTTTCCCCCTTTTTTAGGTTGTATGGGTGACACAACACATACAAAACAATGCACTGATGTGGAGATGTTCTACAAATTGGTATTGATTTTTTTTTTCTTTTAGTGCCAGGCAAATCAACACTTGCAATCAACTCGGGGCCAGACGCACTGCTATGAGCTGCAGCAGTTCCTACCAAGCAGGCTGGCTTTGATTTTGTCTCTTCTGTGAGCAAAGCTGCTGCTTTGCCCCTTTTCTCCTGTACAGCTCAGGACTGTGACCGTGTGCAATGTGAGAACCAGATCAAAGCACTCAGCAAAGCTGCAAGGTGTCTGTATGAAATCTGAAAGTGTGTGAGGAAGGGTGTGGAGGATTCCATGCAGCTTTCTGAATGCAATCAATGGCTCTGTCCTCTGACCAGGATCCTTCTTTCAGGTTTAAAAAGTGATGCTGTGTTGTCTGATTCAGTTTCAAATTATTAATCTGTTTTCTACCATCTATTAAATATATTCTAAAGGAGAATTAGGGGAAAAAACCTTATTATCTTACAAGTAATTTTTCTTTGAATTCATGCTTGATAATTTTCACATTTACACCCCCAACCTTCCCTTCTAAAACACCGTAAGTCTAAAGAAACTTGATCCAAGACAGGTGCTCTCCATTTTTCAACAGGTGGAAAAACTTTCTTTAAATCCTTTCACTGGAAAAAGGACTGAAGTCATTTTGCTCAACATTCCTGAGAGTATTCCATCGTATGGAAGTCAAATAGGAGAGATTTCAGCCCCAGCAGTGAACGCTCAGTGTGCAAATCATACATAAATCTAATCAGTGGTTTTTAATCAGCTCTGCCTTGACAAAAATGCACCTTGCAGTGCTAGGCACTTGGAGCAGCCTCTTCGCTGCCAGTGCTCCATACTGGGGTGTGGGAAAGAGCATCCCATGGTCTCAAAGTGAAGGAGAAACACTGGGTATGTGGAATGTCAGTGTGATCAAAGGGATCAGCTCAAATACTCAGTGCATGTTCTCTCCACTCAAACACCTTTCCTCGGGAGCCAATGTTTAACTCAGACAGGATTTCACCAATGTCTGCAGAGAGCATTAGGTTTGTCTAGCTCCTTACTGCAGATATCATTAGGAGACATGCAGTAATACCTTGTCATCGTCCTGACAAATCCCAGGGGAACATAAACGCCTTGTGAGCAGAATCCCTTCAGATTAAACCCAAGGTAGGTCACCAATGGAATCTGGCTGAAGGCTCAAGCTCATGACATCACCTGAACTGGTAGCAGCCACATGATGACAGGCAGCCAACACCCCACGATAAGTGTGTTAAGACCTTGGACCTCCTGACAAGTTCTCTATTCCCTCAAAGCTGCCAAAGGAAGCAAGCCAAAGAAAATAACCAAAAAAACGCTTCAAGAAATCCAACCAAGAAAACACATGTGCTTCCTAGTCAGTTTGTTCTGTTTAGTTTCTATTTTAAACCAGACTGTGTCTGCCTTAACAGTCAGGGTGTAAAACACAAAGGATGGCCAAGGAGATCCAAGATGAGCAGTGATACTCTAAAGCCAGAAGGCTTGGAAGCATTTTCCTGAAGCAGGCTCTAAGAAAGGCTCTACCATCAGCACCAGCTGCTTTCCTCCTGGAACACAAGGCAGATAGACTAATAAATACAAATAATAAATAGATATTCTCACTGGGTTCCTCCTTCTGCAAGAATTCCTTGCCTCTCCTTTTACCTGCTTTTGAGTACTGAACAGCATCATGACTGAATCAAACTGTTCCATGTTTTCTCAGCAACAGAAAGGTTCAAGGAATTTAAAAATCAAACTCTGTTGCCTCATCAGTGAATACGAAGGTTTTTCCTGCAGTGAAGAGCAGTTTTACAAGCAGCAGCAAATCACTTCAATTCACAAGAGCAGAGCTCAAACCTGCCGGGAGCACGGTCATACAGCACCTTCTGAAAGGAGATGGACAGCAGAGCCCAAGAAGGCTCTCAGTTACCAAACAGGACATTTCATTCATGCCAGGACTCCTTTTCAGCACAGGGTCACCCCAGTATTTCTTCCCTGATAACATTTACTGATCAGAGTGACCTGCCCTCTCCCATGCTGTCCTGACCCCTCACACTAGGCTGGGCTTTAGGATGCATACAAGACAAGTTGCTATTTGCAGGCATTATTTTGCCTCATCTGCCCTTTATTCTGCCAACTCCCTTCCCACATGGATTCCCTTATTTTTAGCAGCCAACCCAAAAGCCTTCAGATTTCTGTCTCCCCTCTAAATCTACCACACCTGGAATTGCCATCTGTAAGTCAAACATTACTCCAAGCAAGAAATTGCTTGATTTTTCAACCCATCTCCAGGAGGATTTCAGACATAATCCTGAGTTTAAAAAGAATTAGTAATATGCTCATAAAACAACCTAGCGTGCAAAGTGAGAAAACAAGCAAAATTGAGAGTCTATAAAAAAGGAGAATAAATCACAATCTTATTTTCTTGGATTTGAGACCTGGGCTGCCCACACCCCTGGCTTGGGGGGGTTTTAGAAAAGGGCAAAGAGCTCATCCCTGCCTTTGAACCACGTGGAAAGGGGAGTTTATCCTGGAAGTGCCAAGACTGGAGGCTGGAGGGGCATCAGTCAGTGCTGCTGTCAGGAGTTGTGTGTGCAGGGGTGTAAAGTGAGTCTTTGACTGAGACATTCGGCTCCAGGAGCAAATCCCACGATGCAAACGATCACCACTTCAAGGAGGAGCCTCACTCAATTAAAACCTGGAGTACCTGCTCCAAGTGAAGAGATCAGGCTGAGCTCCCCAAGCAATTACACCAAACAAAGTCACCCTCACAGCAACCGCTCTAATAAAACCAGGGCTCTGGTTCATACTGTTTTATTCTCAAGTGGAATTTCCTAACTAGGTTTCAAAAGGAATTCAACTTTTGCAATTCACCAGCCCAGATTAAGAAACCCAGTCCATAGGTCAAAGACACAATTACCTGCAGCTCACATCAATCTCCTTTCCTCACAGAAAAGCTGGATGCTTTCTTTCCCCTAAGAATTTTATCCCCTTCAACTCCTCTCCCCCTCCCTGCCTCTTCTATTCAAACAAAGCTTATTATATAAATATCTATCTTTTGTTATCAATCACACCTGCTCCACTGCACATTCCTTGCACTTCTTTCCAAAGGCAAAGGGTATTCCCCTGAATCACATCAAACTCCTCTAACTCAAGTGGGAATATTTTCTCATTGCCTGTGACTCCAAATTTGCCTGAAGCTCCACTTTTCTGCAACTTAATAATGTTACTTGCTAAAAAGATCTGTGAAGAAGTTATTTGTATATAGCTTGATGAAAGTAATGGATCCCAAACTGTTGATTTGAAAAAAATACTCATTAAAACCAATTTGAAGCCCTCACATTTTTCTAGTTTTCCAGACAGACGAGGAGCAGTAGGGGAGTCACATCTTAATGTGCCTGCTCATTATTTCAGCTCAGAGTTTGTTTTATATCAATAGGTCAAGATTTGTTTAATTTTCTTTGCCATCAAAATGCCAGAGTATTTATTAGAACAGTCACAAAAGACAAACTAGAGGACCTGAAGTGACATAAACCAGAGCTGTTTGGAAGACTTACAGAATTGTTTTGTTTTACTTTTATTTTCAATCTATGCCCAGAGAATTTCTTCCCTTGTAGGAAACACTCCTATATCCGAAACTCTTTATGCAGCTAACATAAGTTTATGGAATTACATTTTAATACATGAAACATTAAATATTATGCAGGTAATGTTCAGAGATGTAGGCATGGAACTAACACAGGTTTTCCTAATATTTTAGGAAACATTCCTACAACTAGTGCTGAAAAATCAGAGATTCACCCTTTTTTCCCCTCTGTCACTCCATTCAATGACATTGCCTACTTTCTCCAGTGGTTTAATAAAGCTTACTTTTAAACCACAACTATAAGCAATAAAAAGGCAATCTTCTCATCCCACTTGATCACCAAAGTCACCACTGAAATACCGGTAAGGCTCCAGCTCTTGCAGAGTCCTCCAGGAAATCCAAAGGGTACAATTGCTACACACCAAAATGTATTTCAAACCCAGACCCAGTGACCATGATATTAATGCAAAAAAACCCACTTAGCAGATTCAAGGCAAACACAACCTTTCATCCAGAGATCAAAACCTTGGGGAGAGAGGAGGTGTAAGAACAACATCTTTATGTCCTGCTCTTACGTGGTGTCTGACATGTGGACCTCAACAGACACAACTGGGCCCTTGAAGCACTAGTGGGCTAAATAAATAATACAGTAAGGAATAAATGCCTCCCAATCCACCACTGCATTTGAAGAATGTGTCTAAGAGCTGTGGTTAAAGTGGCAAAAAACAGAGGAATATCAAGAAGAGTCTGACTTGCTCCTGAAGCTTATTTTCAAAGTGACTGTGATATTAACACAGAAAAATCTACCAAGCAGATTCAAAGCAAATGCAGCTTTTCATCCAGAAATCAAAACCTTGGGATGAGCTCAAACACCCATAAGGCAAGGCTGAAAACTAGTCTAAACAAACCAGGAGCAAGTATCACTCCTAAATGGAAAGCAACTTGGAATTCTCTGCTGCCTTATAAGCACAGGGTGCCAAAATACAGCAAGAGCACACTGTAATGACAGGTTAAAGAACATGAAGCAGGTAAGGGACCGTTTCCTGGGGAAAACCAAGGGAATGCGAACTTGTAGGAATAAATATTGGTATTTAATCAGCACCACTGCTCTTGGCAGGGACCAGCAACAATTTTCTCCAGGCACATGTCACCAAAAGCATCAGTGTCTCACCAGTGCTCTGGCAAAGACCTTGGCCCAAGTACTTTGTGCTGCTGAGGCTTTTCTGCTACTGCGGAGTTTTGGCAGCACCAACTGGACCTTTTCCTTCTCTTCCACCCCCCAGGGAAAGTCAGGAACTGTTTAGCAACAAGTTTGGGCTCTTGAAAGTAATACTGTCAAATCCTCCCGCTCTTCAGAACTACTGCAGTATTAAGTTCTGAGGTCAGGCTTCAAGGAATTGTTTGGCACTTGGGTTCAGAGAGAAAGCAGTTTCTTCTGTGTGCTAATGATGAACAGACAGAGAGGAGCATGTGCCCCTGCAGATTTGATCAATCCACTTCAGACATCTCTGAAAGTTAAAAGCAAGAGCTGTCTGCCTGCATCCTACACATAACCTTCCCACACCTGAAAAACCCAACTGCTGGCAGCAAATTGCACCTCAGGTGGTATTTCTGGCCAGGACAGCATCACTTCAGACTGCAAGCAAAACTTCTCACTGGAGGGAGGGGAACAGGACAAAGCCCAACTAACCCAGCTTTGCATGAGCCAAGGGCTCCCTGCCCTCCAGCCCTGCACTGCTGGAACAGTGTGGATGTGCCCACGGAGCCCTTCAGGACATCTATGGCTTCAAGTCTTACAGAAAGATAAATGCTAAATAAACTATCATAGCTCCAAATACTTCAGATTAAAAAAAGAGTTGGAAATTTTAACACAGTCACATTATATAACGACATGTCACACTGACAGATTATGGAAGTATTTACTGTTCCTTTTTTGAGCAGGCTCAGTTCATTAATTAGTGATGCACCCAAACCAAAATAACTGGCAGAAGTCTCATCCCAGTGTTCCTGACCTTTATCTGTGATGTATCACTTCCACGTGGAGGGAGCTCAGAAAACCTGTGAAGAGGGAGGCAAGAACTGTTCCCCCAGTGCCACATTCAGTCCTAACCAAGGCAGGAGGTTGTGAGGGTCTAACCAAGAGGTGGGGACTTGAACCCAGCCCCTCCAGTCGGACAGGAATAGGCTGGCAGTGGGAGTACTGCGTTGGAACACAGAGGGCACAAGTGCTAAACAGAAAGCCCACTGAGTTCCAGGAAACTCTGGGATGTGCACACACAATTGTTCTGGTAAGTGGACTAAAGCACTCCTGCTAATTTCTTCTGTTCAGCTAATCAGTATTTGCTGTGCTGCAATCATGAATAACCCTCACAGAAGGTGGGAGTGCTGCCCACCACAGCACCTTCCCTTGGCTCTCCACTCATCCTCCACGTGTCCCCGTTTGTCTGAGCAATTTCTGTAAGTTCTGCCTTTGTTTTAAAAGGCAGAGGGGAAAAATAAAGATTGATAACACATTGCAGCTGCCAGGGCTGTTCTGTAGTGCAGAAGCACAGTTCTTGCTGAGGGGTCTGAGTAAAGGGGCTCAGATGTTAAGGAGCACCAGGTGAAGCTGGTCTGGATTAAATCCACACTCCCCATCAAGTTACAAGGGCCACATGAGTGTAATTAAGGCTGGACATTGGGTTTTTCAAATAAAGCTGTCCTTAGATAATGAAAGGAATATTTCCCAACATTTGGCATCAAAAGTGAAGCTAGAGAAGTCAAGTGTGCATTGCCAAACCCAGTCACATCCACACAGGGAATGCCATCCTTCTGCCTTTAGTGTTAGAGCAGACAGTGGAATTAGGAGTTTCTGGGATGCATTCAGTTTGTCCCTGACACAACTCACTTCAGTTGCAGGGCTTTTACAGATACCACCCCTATTCATCAGCCTACTAATAAAAGTAACTCTTTTCTTGGAGTTACAGAGAGTTCAACTGCATCAATAAAATTAACATGCAAAAATCACTAGCACAGAAGCCTTGGCTGGCCCCCAATCACGAGGATCTCTTCTCTGCTGCTGCATTGCCTGTTTTACCCACCCAGGGAGCATCACTTTGACCAATTTAATCCAGCTCAAAAACCAGAAAACAAAAGACTTTTGCGAAGCCTTTTAAAAAGCTGCCATGAACACACTACAATTTGGCCTTCTGCCTGTACAGCAGAGGTTGATTGCCTAAATAAATGCATTTATTCTAAAGGCAGCCAGCTTTCCACATACCTCTGTATAAAATGAAGCATGATACTACTTATCCATTATCAACACCTCTGGCACATGCAATTGGAATTATTCCTCATTTATCCCCACTGTTATCTGAGTTTCAGATCTAATATTCTATTGCCTGCTGTTATTTTGGTTAATTAAAATGACCTTGGGAAAGCAGACCATCCACATATACTTAATGTTACCCTGCTGGTCCCTGAAAAAGGGAAATAAAGGGACTGTTTGATCTCCCAAAAGCAGATATAAACTTCATTAACACCACCTTTCAACACCACCACCTGAAACTCTGCAACAGCTTCCAGCACCGTTTCTTAACTACTGTAATTTGTAAGATGCATATTTAGTATTATTGCCCAGCTTGGGTCTACAGGCTCAATACTGTTGAGTTTAAACACATAAAAATCCAAAAAAATTAAACTCAAGGGCTTTGATGCCCCCTTTGACAAACTTCAGAAGTTCAGAGAAGCCGCTGTAAGGACATTTGAGCAGCTATTCATATTTTTACAGCAAACTTTGCCACCACACATTGAGCACTTACCCCCTTGCTGCTTGCTGGCACAGGATGTTCTGGCACTTTCTCGGCTCGTTCCAGAAGGGCCCAGGTGTGAGAGGTGCAGCTAAATAGGCTCTGGTGGAACGACTAACTGTTTGCAGCTGAACCACTGCCCTGCCCTCCCAGCATCCCCAGCAAACTGGGACCCCAGTGCTGGTCACAGCCTGGGCAAAGAGGCAAACGGGGCAATTACCTCCATCAGCAGCATCACCATTCCTTCTAATGCAGGTAATTTATCCTGAAATTCAACAAGAACACCTGGAGATGTTGCTGGGAGTAGCAGGAGTCAGAGCACACTCACTTTATCCCCAAGAAGACACCCCTCAAACCCTGAAGGGCTACATCAAGAAATAAGGAGCCCTTACCCAGCAGCAAGTCACTCAGGAGAAGTGATTTGGTTAAAATGTTAGTGATTTGGGCACTGGAATTCAAAACAAATTCAGGATAAGATCATTTTTCTTCCCAGTGTGTTTTAGTAAAAAATGGAAGGTTATACATCCCTTTGTAGCTTGAGTTACAAATATTCTAAAATAATTCTTTTTCTGGAGAATTCTTTTGGGAATTAACTGTATGCACAATAAACTAGTTATCAATAAGCATTCTCACCTCAATAATGTTTTGAGGACTGTATGTACACAGTATTATCAAATTTAGAATTGAGTGGTTTAATAATTGCTTAGAAATAAACACAAGCCCACTATTCTGCTTTCACTCTATGAAAATCGAGTTGGTTGATTAATTATAAGGCCTCCAAGAAATATTTAGACTTCTCCAACAGCAGAGACTGAGTGTGACAGGGTAGAATTCTGCCCAGCAAGGCTGGGCTGTGCAGCAAGACACCAAGCAGATATGAAAGCCTTGTTTCCAGGGGCTGTTTTACTGTATTTCAGTAATTACAGAAACATTTCAGAACCTTCCTAAGGGGCCATGTGCTGGTGGCAGGGACACTGTGCAATCCACTGCCTTCATATTCCCTCTGTGCTGGAGCTTCTTTCCATGAAGGAAATAAAGTGACATGAAGGAAGGAATGGTTGTAACATGAGGAGGCAAAATAGCAAGAGCAAATCTTGGTCTCTTCTATTTCCCTGATAAACTAAAGCTTTTCTTAGCTGGGGATAACAGGTCCAAAAAGTGAAACATCAGTGCCCCCTTCTGTAATCCAAGGAAACTGAATCCAGCTGCCAAAATTTATGTGGAACAGTGGGTAGTTACACACAGACTGACACTGTCTGTCATACTGGACTCACCCAAAATGTTCAACAAAAAGTAATATTCAATTTTCCCCCTATTTATTTCAAGGTCTGTATCAGTCTTGAGGTGCCTGGTAAAGATCTACCCTTGAAGAGAAGAAATGTGGAATAAATACACTGGAATTTATTGATTTAACAGTTTGTAGGTCAGAATTGTGTGCATTTCTGAATTTATTAAAAACCTCTTCCAACACCCACTGAACTGTCACTGGGGGCTCTTGTCTAAAATGAATCAGCCTTTTCAGACAGTTTTCAAAGAAATTGTGTGCAAAGTCGCTGTTAAATTGCCCTACACTCCAGGCAAAGTGAGAAATCACTGCCTGGACAACATTTCTAGGAGGAACCTGGAGATGCTCACCCCCATCAACTGCAAATTTTTCCTGCAATCTGAATCTACTGATTTTCCCATTATCATTTCCAGAGGCTTTCTGAGGACCTTTCCCATACAGAACCATCTCTGGGCACCCACTCCTGCTTTAAGCCTCTTCTTCTAAGTACTTTTTTCAGCTGCAACCAACACACTCTCAAAGCTCTCATCTCTGGAAAGCAAAAGAAAAGTGGGCTCACCAAGTTTAAACTATACTTGCAATCTAAAAATATTTTATTTGTTGAAAGCAGGCAGCAGCCTTTAACTCCTTGGGCTGATATCTGGGATTGTGGATGCCCCTGAGGCTGACCGTTTCTTGGGGAGCAAACTCACCCACTGGTGGCTTGGAATAGACCCTACAGACCTTTCTCCTTACAAGCAAATGCTGACTTTCTGTCCCACCACTGCCTCCCATGCTGCTGGCAAGGATATGTTGCACTAAATGATGGTTGGATATGAAAGGGCAAGAGAAGTTAAACTTCATGTGCCCACAGTTGGTCAGAAAGTGGAAAGAGCTTCTCCTCATGATTATCCCTGTGGGGAAAGGCACAAATTGTACATAGATGCAGATATCCTGAGGAACAGGGGCAAGTGCCTAATTCTGCTGACCTGCCCTCTCAAGACAGAGTGTTCTTTATGGTGCCGCAGTGCAGGGAGGAGAAATCTCTATTAATATAGTTTATGAATTGCTAAGCCAAGAGAGCAAAACTGTCTGAATGATGAGTTTCTTATACACAGACCTACAAGGGTTATAGATCTCTTTTGCCACATTAAATAAACACACCAGGACTGCAGGAGTCTGTGTTAAGAGCAATTTCTGGGGCAGCCCTTCTCCCTGAGCCAGAGCTGAAGATAAACGTGTGTGTATGTTTGGGAAGCTGAGCCAGGCCATCACACTTTAATTGCTTTGAACTGCCCCATGATTTTTTACTTCATTTCAGCCCACAACACCGACATGGAGATGCTGAAGTATAACACAGATATCATTATCTTACTGCCAGCCTGATTGGGTGGGGTGGAAGCAGCTCAGTTTCAGTCCTGACTGCTGGCAAGGCCACAGGCACCCTAAGTTTTAAGAAAACAACTGTGTTCTGGTTCTGGAAATACGGCCAACCAAATGTGTGCATCTCAAACTGTTGTCACAGGGCAAGGGATCAGAAGGCTGAGACCTGTGCTGGGACTGGGAAAAAAAGGGAAATATGGGAGAAATAATGGTCTGGAAAGTCAAACTGGAACCGAAATGAGTGAACGAGGCACGAATGGCTCCCACCATGCAGTGCCTGCTACGGCAGGGAAACTCCAGAAGCTCCTTCCATCCCTATCCAAGGTGCTGGGAGACAATAATGATGTGTGTAGTAAGTGATGAAGGCAGGCACAGAGCCCTCCTCTCACCTGCAGCAGCACTGCAGGGACACACAGGAGCCCACACAAGGACATGCAATGCCATGCCCAGGATGACAAGCCCACGGAACTCACACCAGTCCTCAAAGAACGAAGCACCCAGCTTTGTAATCACTTCCCAGCCCTGTTTAAAGATGAGAAAAGCAACACATCTGATGCAGTGAATAAGAAAACATCAAGAGTAAATTTGTGAAGGTGGTCAGCTTGGGTTAGCTGTGTGACTGCTATTAAAATTTACTATGGTTTTTGGCCAAGTTCCTCCTCTTTTTACTTTGACAACACAGCTCTAAAATCATTTTTGCTGGCTGTTAACACAACAGTACAGGCTGAGGACCAAGTCATGATGCAGGAAACGTTTTGTCTGCAGGCAGTGCTGCAGGTGATTTCAGGTGCAGCCCCAAGGCTTCAGGTGGGGCTGGCAGAGCAAGCTCCCAGCACAGCCATCACCGGGGGGAAGCGGAGCTGTGTGTCTGAGGTCCCCCTGGACAACCCAACAGCAGCTCTTGGGCTTGTTTCCCCCAGCTTTTCATGAAACTGTCTCAGACAGTATCCCCTGGACACCCCAGTGTCTCATCAGGGACGAGCAAGAGCTGGGCAACTTCCCTGCTGCACAGAAATGCAGTCCCAGCAAAGTCTGTGCAGTGAGCAAGTGCTGCAGCTCAGATGGCTCCAGAGTGGCTTTGCAGTGCCAGAATGGCACCGGCCACAGCTGTCCCTGTGCCCACACCGTGCCTTGGCAAAGCCAAATGAGCCCCTGGTGGTGCTCTTGGATCGCAAATCCTCCCCTTGAAACCTGGGCCAGCATCTGCTGTAACTTCCAATAGTACAAACAGCCAGGGGGAGGGAGCTGGAAACACAGAGAGCATATTCCCATACAGCATTCCTGCTTTTCCTATCTGAAGGGATGTCTGTGAATTAACATGAGCCCTTCTGCTGTGGTGCTGGCAATTATATGTATCATGTGTTTATTATGTATTATTAGGCAATCAAATAATTTGCTGCCAGCCCCATTTGCAGAGTGCGCAAGTGGCTTTTACAGTGATTTTACTGTACTGTAAAAGTGCCTGTGACAAACTACTAACCAAACAAGTTCCACTCCCCAAGGAGGACTCAGAGACAAAGAGCGATGAGCGAGAGGATGTCAAGTGGCCCTGTGGGAAATGACTGAGTTTAGGCAATAATTAACCACATCCCTCACTTTATCATAACATTAAACCCCAGTACAGTGCATAAAAATGCTTCTTTCTGTCTGAAATGACTGGAATCACTTGATCAGTGAGACTCTGTTCCATGGAAGCTGAGAGATTCTACAGGGACTATAGACATTGACACTTTGATACGTGCAGGCCAAACTCCCCCCCCAGGTAGAGCAAACTTGATATTTTTGATCCAAAGCCCAGAGAGTTTCATGTCAGTATCTGAAAAAAGAGTAGCCTTGGTTTTATTTTGGTCTGAAGCAAAAATAAATCTGGAAATCATGAAAGTTGTTGCAGAGCAGAATTATTCTTTCCTCTGCCAACTAGGATATCAAAGAGGGGCAGCCACGGATCACTGGGCAGTTTTCATGTCTTCCATAAATCCTCATTGCATCGATCCCCTCCCAAGTACTGGCTGTGATTCAGGAATTCCCATCAGGGCGTGCTTTTGGAGTCGGTATGGCAGGGCTGGGGAGGCCCCACCAGCTGGCTGAGGCTGGGAAGGGCAGCCCCTGTGTTTTGTCAGCCTGGGCACCTGATTCCCCCTCCCAGAGGGTGCCACGGAAACCTCGTGGCAGGAATCACAGTTAACAGCAGCCACTGCACATTCTGTCTTGCACTGAGGTGCCTACAGTGGGTTTAGTCAGTCGTGTCCCAGGATTCCTGCCCTCAGCTGGTTTCCAAATGTTCTGATAAACAAATGGCTGATAATTTTCCTGATTTGAGGAAACAATGCAAACTCCTCACCCTTGTGCACATCCCGTAGGACTGACTCTGAGCTTGGTGTGCCCTGGTCCTGCCAAGAACAGCAGGGAATGTGCCAAATGTGAGCCACAAACACTGCATTTTACAGGCAGTGCTGCCAAATTCCACTCCTGGGGTTCAAATGGAGCGATTAAAACAGATGCTGTTCCCATTTGAGTTCTATACCCTGCAGAGGAGGATGTTTATGATTTTAGATGATATTTAAAAATGATGCTGGCTGCTTTGACATGAAGTTCCACTGCCCATGTCAAGGTATTTTAATTTTCAAAGCTCAGCATGAAATGCCTGAAATTCATCAATTAGTGTTTTTCTTCCTTGGAAGCTCCTGGGAATACTAAGAGCTGTCATTTTTTTCCTGAACAATGCTCTGCATCCTGTGCAAGGGTTACCAGAACTCAAGACGCAAGTGGTATTTAAATACTTTTGCTGGGTTCCTTTATGCATCCTTTACATTGTGCTAAATAGAGCAGGGATAAGAAACAGAACAAAAGAAAAGATTATTTTCTATTTCACTACAGACTTCAAAGGCAGGAGATGTGTTGTGTCCACAAAATACACAAATACCTTCTCATAAGGAAGAAATTGGATAAGCACAAGTTATGGTCAGGAAATGTCAACAGAAGATGACACAGTCTGGGCTATAAGGTCTGTGCTCTATCTCTCTAAACAAAAGAAAGCATCAAATTCAGAGCTTTCAATACTCAAAATTGATTCTTGGCAGGGTTTGTTTGTGTTTCTTATGCCATTCTTCAGTGCAAACCCTCAAAAAATTCCAGTAAGTTAATGAAAATCTAATAAAAATTACTGATCATAAAAATCGAAGAAAAATGTTTCATAATTTCTTTCTTTCCCCCACACTGCACAGCCAACTGATTTTATGCAAGGCACTAAAACACTGCATCAATAGCTCCCAAAACACTGCATCAATAGCTCCCAAATCATTCCTACTTGAAATAATTTCTAAATTGCCTCCCAAAATTGTAGGCTAATGGTAAAGACGAAGCAAAGCCCAAACAAACACAAAGTAAACAAGTAGAGCATCACAGACACTAAATACCCCCAGAGGAGCCATTTCTTGTCTTGCTTCATTTATCCCTGTTGCCACCCCGGTGTCTTGGTTTGCCTTGACTTGCACGAAGCAGATTGTGCTGAAATGTTCTTAAAATGCCAAGTATGTGCTCTTTTTCAGAGAGTAAGTTCAGGGGATCAGAACACTCCAGCGTGTGGCTTGATTAGCAAACAGCCCCAGCCGTGAGCAGGAGGTTCTCACTCGAGCACACCCCGAGCACTCCCTGCTGGACTCGGCGACCCCGCGGGCACTTGGGTTGTTTTCCATCGAGTCCCCTTCGCCCTTCCGTGCTGAGGGACTGCCAGTGGATGGCCAGGTCACCTCGTGCCTCTGCTGGGCTGTCACTGGAGACAAACAGAGGGCTGAGATCCCCTGGCAGCTTTCCCTTGGCTGCAGTTAGAGGGGCAATCGTCACTGCCGGCTGGGCAGGGGCCCACAGCTGATGGGTAAACAGCAGTGGAGATTGACAGCACAATCGCTGTTAGTCTGGGGGAAAACATACTGGAAATAAATGGCTCTGAATTGCAATTACTTCTATTGTCTGCCCAAAGACAACAGAGATACAATCAGCTTTATTTTGGCTCCTTTCCTTCAAAATTACAGCAAGGATCCCCTTACCTTGAAAAGTGATTTGAAAGGCTTTGGAAAGGATCCAAATCCAATGCACTTTTCAAGAGGAGAAAGTTTTCTGTAAGAGTCCAATTGGAAAAGCTGGGGAAAGGTTTTAAAAACCATTAACCCCTGAGAGCTTCTGAAACCTCCTTACTTACATTGTTTGGGTATTTTGAAAGCCCAGAACCAAATGAGCCAGTGCAGGCCAGAACCATAGACAGGATCTTAATATTGCAGCAAATGTTCACACAGAGAGATTGAGAGATTAGCCCAGATACTGGACTTTTGTTCTAAAGGAAGCAGAGCACAGACCACATTTTCTGTAGGGCTTCATCACCAGTGGGACTGCACTTCTGACTGCTGGATGGCCAGTGACTACCTGGTTACTCTGTAAATGAGTATATTTGTGTACACAAATGCAATTGTATACTCTGTAAAAATATATGCCCTAAAAATACAGAGCAGCAAAACCTGATCACAGAGCATTGCTCAATATGATGGCAAACAGAGTCCTCTAGTGGTCTGTGCTTGCCATAGTATTAAATGCAGTCACCAATTTAGGGACGAAAGTGAATGATCACAAACCCGACTTCACAAGAAATAAACCTTAGTCCAAAGTTTAAAAAGATCAGAGAAAATTCCCCCATGGGTGTCCATGAGATGTATCAGGTCAGACTTCAGAAAAGACCTCCCAGAGCAGGATCACAGACACAGAAACAGCTGAGGAGGGAAACAAGTGGGAAAAGCAATTTATGTAAACTCCCCAAGAAAATCAAGGGAAGGATGAGGAAGCTTTGCCAAAGTATGTATTAAAGGAGCTCATGAAAATATGCCAAGAGAGCAAGGGGGGAAATGGGCTACCAGGGAGAGTAAACAGAATACAGGTGTGCTGGCAGTGGGACCTGGCCCAGGCTCACAAGATTATAGGTCTTCCCCCCCAAAATAATGTAAATAATTTGGCACAGTAGGTAAGTGAAACTACGATGGATGTGTTGGTGACACTGCGATGGATGGGCTGGTGACACTGCGATGGATGGGCTGGTGCTAGATATGCAGCTGTTTTTATTCAAACCAAGAATTCACCTTTTTTTTAATATAAAATTAATATGCCTGTGTTCACTTTGCAGGAAACCTGACACATATCTCATGATTGCAATAAATCAATACAATCAGAGTTTTTTAAAATAATCAACTCTCTGCAGAGGATAAAGTTTCTTAGTGGTACCAACATGAGTGCAAATGGCAACAGAGCATTCTTAAACAATCCATTGTACATCCCACCATCTGCTCTCTACACTCCCAGATCTTAAGCAATCCTCTGGCAAAGGTACACAGCCAGCCCTAAAAACCTGGCCAGCAGCAGTTCCTACGAAAGATCTGTGTGGTCCTCGTACCAGACCGTTCCCAGCACTGCCATTAAGGGCTTATCTCGGGAAAGCACTTGGGAAAGTCTGTTCTCCCTTTAAAGAAGGGCCTCATCAGTCAGAGCCAGGGGGGTCATCTGTCATGACCATCAGCTTCCTCCTCTCTCCAGCATCTCCAGCTCTGCCTCGGCTGAGTTAGAGCATGAAAAGATGAGTTCCATATGCAAAAATTCTGGGGTCAACCATCTCCTGGCTCTATTTGAAGAGGTATCTTCACATTTCAACCCCTACACCTTATTTTTTCTCTCTGTGCTGGCCTGGCTTTTGTCAGCTCTCCCGTTTGTGGTTCACACACCTATCACAAAAGTATTGCTGAACTTAGTGACAGGCATAAAATAAAGTTTGAAAAGATCCCATCTTTCATATGGAGAGCGAAATGACTACCTTTGAACATGCTGTCAGCTCAAACAAGGTAACGGATTAGTGCAGAGTGCTCAAGCCAGAATTTGGTTTCCTATTTTGACATGTGCAAAAAGCTCCCCAAACACTGAAAGCTGCTGTGTCTGAACCAATGCATAGCTGTGAACCCACCAAGCCTGTGGAGGTACAACCTGGGAGGTGATTTCAGGCATCACTGCCAACAGGCAAAGATGTACAATAACCTGGGGCAAAAAATGCTAGGAAAAAGGTTAACCCACCATCAGGCACATGCAAGAATGCAAATTAAGTTTCAAAGTTGCTGTAAGTTCATCCAGACACTCTTCACATTGGACAGAAGCCTTGACCAGTAACAGTCCTAATTTTTATTGATAGTAACAGCTGCACTGAACCTCATTTTCACCAAGGTGATCCAGAAGGTAAAGTTGGGACATTCTCTACAACCCTGCAGAGCTTCTGTGCCACAGTCCCTCCATATAAGAGTAACTGGCCAGGAACACAGGTCCAGATGGTTTTGAGGGGCTGAAGAAGTGACTGCCACAGAAAAACACTCGTCTGCTAAAGGATCTGAGGGGCTCAGCAGCCTCTGCCTCACGGATGGGGAGATCTGCTGTGACTCCCTGTGGGACCCTCACCAGACTGACACCACGTTTCCAATGGCAGAAGGCAGCTCATGGAGTTCAGCTCTGCTGCTGTTCTGCTGTGCACAAACCAGAGCCCTCCTTCCAACCATATGCACACGTTCCCATCCTCTGGGTGCACTCAAGAAGGACAAGAGGACCTTAGAGCACATGGCTCTGTCAGAGTAAGAAAAACAATGGATTTCTAGCTGTGAACACTGAAGTGGCACAACTGCAAATGTCAAGTGCATTTTAACCACTGTTGGCTGCAAAAACACAAATGCACTCAGTGTTGCACGACATTCAACTGCTATTTGCATTACTCAAATGTGGTTCTTCTCCAACCAAAGTTTCCACAAGGTCAGCTCCTGGCTGTGTGACCACCTGCCTAACACTGCAAGAGCACAGAAGTTTTCCCTTCTCTCTTCTCCAGCGATTCAAACAACACCCTTTGTCTCCCCTGGTTTTTCCTGTTGAACGTTCAGTCCCTTCTCCCACAGGTTCCACCTGCCTCTGGAGAAGCTGCCCCATGAGCCCCTGCAGACAAGGCTACTGCATAAACACAGCAGGCATTATTTTAGTATGAAGAACATACTGACACCATAGATTTAAAAGCCTACATCTGCCTGGCCAGAGCAGCTGGTAATCCCTGCTTAAAGAGCCCAGTTTCTCAGACATGGGGAATTCTCAGAACAGCACTAGAACACAGTCCACACTGCATTTAAAGATAATGCTCACAATCCCAGAGTCATTTTTGAAGTCAAGTCCCTAAAACTGGACTCTTGGCTCCTCACTGAGACAACCACATTTCTTTTCTCATTCACTGAGCAGCCACAAGGCAGCAGAAGGTGCTTGTGCTCAGCACTGTTTGGATAAAACCAAATCAACGTTCTTATGAACTCCTCATAACTTAGATGCTCCTTTGAGTCTTTCTGAGGACACAGAAGTACCAGTCCCTGTGTGCAGCTGGCCTGAGCAAAGCACATTTTGCTGGTGTGACTATTGTCCTCACCCTTCCTACCCATCATTTCTTGTGGTAAATAAGATTCTACTGTTCTGTATTCAGCATGACTCCTGAAAATCCAGGACACTGGATTGGGTCAGCCCATGGGTTTTTCCCAATCCCATATTCCTGATCATTTTGAGGAACGCAATGTGTCTTTCCATGTGCTTATGAGGTCCTCTCACAGTCTTAGCTGAGACTGTGGGCATAATCCAAATGCAAGTCATAACCATAACAATTTAATTAGAATTATTAAATCCAAAGAGCCAGAAGTACTTAATTAAATAAGCAGTCTGGTTTGTGAGCAGAGACATTCTTCGGATCACTGCAGTCACAAAATTCTCACTGTGCAAAATTATGAGTTGTTGTTTGGTAATGCCCAATAGAAGAGGCCGCTGAGCAAACACCTTCTGACCTGTTTTCCAAACCATCACACTGGTCCCAGACAGATGTAAATAATGATGTCATTGTGTTCCCACAGTCTTCCTGCTATTGGTAGATGAATGACCACTGACATGACCAGAAAAAAGGGAAGTTTGGTCTGTCAGACCTTGCCACCTCTGTGCAGGGCTGTCATTGTCACTTGTGTTCAAAGCACCATTTTTTGTTTTATTTTCACCACAATTTCCACACCATGCAGAGAAATAGATGGGCATGGAGTGGGTGGATGTGTCCCACAGAGGCTGCATGGCTTTACAGGGCCAAGGACTGCAAATATTTGAAGTATGGAATCAGAGCATATCCTGAGATGGGAGGGATCCACAAGGATCACCAAAGTGCAACTCCTGGCCCTGCACAGGACAGCCCCTGAAATCCCACTATGTGCCTGAGAGCATTGTCCAACTGCTTCTTGAACTCAAGATATGGAAAAGGACATGGTTAAAAGACACAGAAAAATTCCAAGCTGCATTTACAAATTAGTACTCAAGATGATGGCCTGGTATTGTGTACAGGGCATTGCAAGTCCTTACAGGCCTGAGTCAGGGCACTGGCTCTGGCTATTCCACCCCTGAGGCAAAACTGTTCACATTCATCTCCAGGAAAACCAGAATTCACTTCCTGTGACAGGACTTAATTCTGAGCCCTTCAGAAAAGTGCAGAAGTGACGTGGAGCCAAACTGTCCCCTATCCCTCAGGAAGCCCTCCCAGTGACCCTTTTCCTTGGCCTCTGGAGAGCAACCATGAGCAGCTGGCACTGCTCTGATCCTGCCCAGAGCGTCAGGGCTGGTAAGGACCAAACTAACCTCCACAGCCACAGTCTCAGGGACATGTTCCTCCTGCCTCAGGACTGGAAATGCAGTGGCACAGCCCTGGGCTCTGATGGCCTGGTATGGCACACGTGGGTGTGAGTGACTGGCAGGTCACTGTGCTCCTTCAGCCACAGAGCTGGCTTTGGAGTCTCACAGAGCAGACACTACAGCAATCAGGAGAACATTTAAGGGGTGCATCAGCAATTTTCAATATATTTGGGATGAGCACACAGGGCCACAAGACACGGAATTCCCAGTTGCTGCTGTAGTCCCACAGCTCCTTTTCTGCTTTTGCCCTCTTTGCACCTCGGAGTCTTTTGTGAGCTGCCCTGCCCCAAACGCACCACACACACCCGTGACATGCATGTGCACATGTAACACACCCCCCAAAGCCACACAAACCCAGCCAAAGCTCCGAGAGCAGCGTTCCTGGGGGCTCGTTCCCAGCTATTCAGCGGGTGAGCAGCAGATGGCATCCCTATAGCCATTCCTGTCTCCTGGTTCACACTCCCTCCCCACAAACCCTGCTCTTTCCCAGCTCTCCCGGGTTTCTGGTGTTATCCATCACATCAGGGGAACTCAGCCTGCCCGGTGAGCAATGCTGTGGTTCGAATGGCGCTTTTCACCCTCTTCCCCAGCCAGTGACCACGGGAGTTTTGTAAAGTCCTGCCCATGGTGAAAGCCTGAATGTAAATGGCTGACAGATGGACATCCAGCCTGGGCACAGCTGCTTCCTCAGCTGAGGATGGTTCACAGTCCCTGTAGAAAAGGTTCTTTGCAATCAGAATTATCCTAATCAGTGCTCTCACCACTGCAGGGCTTTAGGCTCACTCACTTGGAATGTGGCTGCATGATTTGTCAGATGGAGGCAGCCCTGGCTTTGTAGAAACTTTGAACTCTGGTGTCAATCTGTGCTGTTTCCTGCCTTTGAAAGGAGAAATGTGTCCTGTGTGATATGTCTTAGCCTGGTAATGATTTTGAGTGATGTTTTCCTGCAAAGAACACAAGCAATTGTCTGCATATCCAGTCCTCAGCCCTCCATGTGCTTCTCCTTGTACAGTCACTTCCACAAGCACAAAATACAAAGGAGAATGAAAGGCTTTGCTGTTTCCTCATACAAATGTAGAGAACACAGAACTACACCTGGCAGACAAGCAAATCCTCTTCCTTGGGATTAGAACCCACATTTCAGTATCTGATTTATGCCCAACTCTTCCAGGTGTCGAGTGAGGTCAACTTTGCCCAATTCACTCCAAATGCAGAAAGAAACAAAAATAAATTCACCTTTTCCCTGCAGTTTTTGTAATATTTTCCAGTATAATTAGGATTTCTATTATGGTTTTAGAAAGGAGAACAAAACTAAGCAAAACTCAGTTTTAACTTTCTGTCTGAACTGTCTGCCCCATGTTCTGAGGCTCATGGCAAATAAAGCCTCCCTGCCAAAGCATGGGAAATTTCCTATAAGCAAGCAAAAACATATCTGAAAGCAACAATATTTATTTTCCACACTCCATTAGCAGCCCAGAAGCAATTCAAGCATGGTACTAGAAACTGAACCCAGCTAATTAAAAATAATGTTCCAAAGCTCCACTGATGTGTTTTGCATCTGGAGCTGGCTTCTGCAAACAAACATACACAAAACCAAGGACAAATCACAATAAATCTAAGCAGACAGGTACAAGCAAATTGGTCTGTGGAAGTGACATGTCTTTCTGCTTAAATGTCTACCACAAATCCCAAGGAGACGTGGTAGGATTTAATCTAATTGGGTTTGCCACTTCCCTGCAGCTTAGTGTGAGAATAACAGCAATTATATATGACTGTACTTAGCTCAGTACCAAAAACCCATTTATTAGGCTATTAGACCCGATAGAAACCAGGGGTTTGAGAGCGTTTGGATGTGTTGGTTACACACTTGGCCTGCTACTTGTTTTGTGGTTATGGTTTCCCAATTGCCAGTGATGAGGCGGTGGTGGGAAAGCACATGCAGTTAAGCACTGGAATGGATGGCTTAGGAAGGGTTTCTTCCCGCTTCAGGATCCATAATGGCACCTTTTATGTTGGCTCAGCGCCCCCAGACCTCATAACATTCAGCAGGAGACTGGGAAACCAAGGGGTTGCTGAGGCTCAGAAATCTGTTTATCATAAAGCAAAGCCCCTCTGCACGTCTGGGCCCCACAGAGTTGGCACCACACGGCACAGAGACCTGAAAAGAATTATGTGTGAGGCCAGTGCTATGGGCCAACTGAGGGAAGAGCTTCCAGACTTCTCATCCTGCAGCATTCAAGAGGGTGCAATTAGCAAGAAAAGCCACAAAAGCCACTGGGCCATTCCAAAAAAATGTGGTCTGTCCCCTCTCCCACCTGTTCAGTCTGGGATAGGAGCAATGGCTGGTGTTCTCACCCTGGGGCTCAGCACCAGGAGGCTGCAAAGTCCTGTCCTTTAAGCCTCCATCAGCTCTTACAGCCATTATAAAACCCCTCTTGCCAAGCAGATGTTGGTAAATGAGGCAGTAAACTCTCACAATGCCATTATTTTTCCTAGGCCACGCTGGGTACTGGGATAAAGGTGGACTATTTCTCAAGTCTGGAAAGCTGCACCTCCGTAGTCCTGCAGTGTTCACCCAGAGGGGCAAACCCTGCAAGTGGTTCCTTTGACCCACCCACATTACAGAGAGAGGAAGACTCGGCTTGTGACCCCTGTTCACTCCTCAGGAGGCACTGGGGCCACAAGCAACACACAGACTTAGGAAACCACATTTGAAATACGTGATCCTTCCATTCCACACCTGGGATTGTGAAGGCTTGGTTTGGGTCCCAGCAAAGCAAGTGGCAACCTTCCCATGGAATTCACAGCTGCTGTGAATGTGCCACATCCAGCCTGACTTCCCCCCCAGCTGGGGTGTTGATAACCTTGCCTGACAGCCTGGGTTACACAGAGTTTTAGAGAGATTTCTCCTTCAGTGGCTCCACTCTGATCCAAACAGAGAACTGCCACAAATTAACACATGCTTGAATCAGACACACACCAATTACCTGCACGCTGACATTCAGAGAATATTAGCCAAGGTCCCTGTCCAACTGCTGCTAAATTCTACCCTGAAAATCTTTTCTGGGAAGTGAATAAATTTATGCCTAGTTATGGGCATTATTCTTTTTGGTAAAACAACAGCAAACAGAAAGGATTGCTGGGCACAATTTTATCCTCTGTCTGTCTTTTATGGCAGCACAGTCACTGGGATTCCCTGAGAGGAATGCCAAGTCCAAACACCTGGATGTGGTAGGTGCAGCCTCCCTGGGCAAAAAGGGGTTTTGGGAATACTCACCTTGCTCAGCCTAAGCCAAGGGCCAGGAAATCTTCTGCCTTCTGAGGTAACTATTTAATCTAAAGTTATGTTTAACATGCTTGCATCAGAGTGAGTAGGAGGTGGGTGCCCAAGTGTTTCTGGAGAACACCTTTAAATTGTGACTCAAATGGGGACACACTAAACCACTCCTGACTCCCAGGAAGACACACGGTGCAGTAGTACATTTAGAGACACAGAAATCTCAGAGATCTCAGAGTGGGATCTCAAATGGCTGCAACACATCACTCCACAGCGAATTCAGTGCACTGCACACCCTGATGCCACATGACAAAGTGTGACAACCGAGCTCTATCACTTAGGAAAGACTGTCGAGATGTGCTGAATGTTTTCTAAACTGCTATCAGAAAACATATGTTTCTGAGGGGTAATGATACAGTGGGTCTGAATAACCCATAAAAATTATGAATGAAGTGTTCTCACCTTCATTTGACCTTTTTACTTCTCCAGCAGGCAGAGCTGAGTGTGTGGCACAGCAGAATGCATCTGAAGAAGAGACAGATGATAATAAGGCGCTGTTAAGAGATGTTCACTCCACTGGCTCTATTAGTTCAGCTTGTTTGCACAGAGAGAATTTCCCTGCATGTATGAACATGGGCAGAGATCAATAAAGGAAAATATCCAGGCTGGTCCTTTCTGGGCCCAACTCCTCCAAACAAGCCTCCATGGAAGGCCGGAGGCAGGGGCTGTTCTCAGGGAGCCAGGCAGAGATGTGGTGCTGCTCTCCCTGCACCAGCTGGGAACACTCCACCTTGGGCTGGAGTCACCTTACAAAGGTAACCTAATGCTTTCACTCTCATTTTCCCACCTCCCACATCTACACCAAGGTCTGCTGGGCTACTCACCGTGTCAGAGACCAGGAGAGATCTTCCTTGCATGTGAAAATGTGGCTGTCACCTTTCCCAAATGTTGAAAGAGGAGCAATGCTTTTCAAATGTCATGTGGCACACACACAGGGTCTGAAATACAGAAAAACAGAGTTTGGTCAACCAAAGCAAAGCACCTTCTGTCCACAGTGGAGTAACCCCCAGACCAGCAGGACTGGTTGAAATACAACCAGCCTGCCACAGAACAGGAGCAGTGCCCCAGGTTAAGGCTTTATGGCCTGTCTGCTCACGCCTCACGTCTGTCAGTTCTTTACTTCCCTTTGTCCCCTGCAGGTCCTGAGTTTCCTGCTCCCTGTGAGCAGGATTTGGGCAGTTGGGAACACTTGGTGGTCTAAGAGGCTTTGGCAGCTTTGGGGGTGTCTGTCTGTGTGAGGAGAGTTGGCCGACAATGCCAACTCAGTGCACGCCCCACACTGTGTGGGGTGAAATGGAGAACAGCCTGTCCTGAGGGGCAGCGAGGGTTTATATAGGGGCCCTGAGGGAAGGTTCTAGAACCGGGCTGTGATTGGATGAGAGGGTGGAGTATGCAAATCAGGGGGAGGGCTGACCAATGGGCAACCGCCAAAGGCTGGAAGGGAGGGCCAATAGGAATGCAGGGTTAGGGCGAAAGGCGGGAACACCGTGAGGGGAAGGAGACAAGATGGAGGACAGGAGGAACCACCATGAGGGGGGAACCGGGAAGGGGCTGACAATAAAGATTTTACATCAAAACTGTAACAATAAATATGCAAAAACACAGAACTTCAATAAACTTGAACTGCAAAAGTCTCCAGTCTGGTTGATTTGTCCAAGTCCGGAGGTTGGCATGGCCATCATCCTCGTAGATCCACTTTCTGAAGTGTTCTCTCCATTCTTCATATGTCATGTTCTCCCACATGTCCCTTTCCCTTCGATGGTATCCAGGCTGATTTAACCGCCAGTTCATCCCTGGGGGGACTCCTTTTGGGGTGTGGGGGGTATGGAGGCAGGGAACACCACTAATGACACCCATCAGCTAACTGGAGCCACCACAGGGGCCCGAGCAGCAAACAGGCTGCGGAAACACCCAGCCAGGGCAAGGGTTTGAAAGGCTCAAGGTAAAAAGGAGGCGGCTGCAAACGGGTGTGAGGGAGCACCAAGCACAAAGGAAGTTGTAATGAGAGCGGGAGCGTGAGGAGTGACAATTCAGCACGGGAAAGATAAAGATGGAACAAGAGTGGGATCAAGAAAGAGCGCAGAGGAAGGATGGGGAGGAAGAGAAATTTGAAATGGAAACGATGAAAATGGAATATGATTTCCAGAGGGAAAGAATAAGGGTGAATGAGGGTCCTACTGGGTCAGCCCATGCATATTTAGTCAGTTATAATAAGGTAAAATTGCTTCCTCATTACAAAGAAGGGAATGATGTTGATATGTTTTTGCAGTCTTTTAAAAAACCGTGCAGAACTTATAATTGGTGAGAGGAGGAATGGGCAGCACAGTTCAGAGCCTGGGCAATGGGAAAGCCCTGGAGGCCCGTGCCAGGCTGGTTGATAATGACTGCCCTGACTAGCAAATTGTGCAGGGAGCTTTCCTGAGGAGGGACGAGCTTGACCCCAGAGACCTGTGGGGTTACACTTGGGTCTCCAAGGAAAGGATCCAGTAACTCCTTCCCTGAATTGGCTGTAGAAATGACAAATTTATTTAACAGGTTGATAGAAGGTGAAAAGACATCTGTATCCGTTTCTTTTTTCCTTTTCTTTTTTTTAAATGATGGAATTATCTTGAGGAGCTGCTTCTAGAAGATGTTCTGAAGGATTTGGAAGCCTGCTAGACAGAACAGCCTTCTATTAAAATTTGCAGCCTATTAATCAAAGCAGTGTTTTTGTGTGTATCCACAAAATAATGAGAAAAGTAATGGGAAGCCTCCCTAGTTCCAAAAAGACTCGCTCTTTCTTTTGGGAGCAAACAGGAATAGAAAATAAAGTACAACACTTCCAAAACCTTACAAGTCACACTCTATTACTTCATGAACATAATGTAGTGAGATTTGTTTTCTTGCTCTATATGCAGAAACCACAGATATGGGGGGTGTGACTGCGAGGAGATCAGTTTTTGTGCTTAATTCAGCGCTGCACAAATGCACTTGAAAGAGTTTTACAAAAGCAAGTTCAGATGCAGTTTGTTAAGAGGCCCTTTAATGGCAGAGCTGACTCCAGCCTGCATTTCCAGAAGGTGGCCCGGCTCCTTCCTCCTGGAAAGCATTACCCAAGATACATTCCAGCCTGGATTACCATTTCAAACAAAGTGGGAAGCACTGGGAAGTGACTGCAATGTGAGACAGATGTTACTCCCCGCTTTCTGAAATATTTACTGGTTGTAATGAGTCTGTAAAATTCCACGTTGACTCAGCTACTGCATTCCCAAATTCCTTCCAGACTCCTGGCTAAACACCCTCCCTGCCTGGCACTGTTGTGCTGCTTCCCTGTAGCAGCTTTCCTTGAAGCCCTGGGAACTGCACCCTGAAGCCACTGATCCACACCAGGCTCTGCAGCCCAGGCTCAAACAAAGACACTTCTTATGTCCTCAGTGTAATTTTCTTTAACACCTTCTTTTTCACTATTGATCTTTTCCTTTCTCTTTTTAGCTTGCCTGTTTTCTCATTTACTTCCTAATACTCTTAACAAATATCTGTTGTACTTTTAACTGTTCTGTCTTCCAGTTCCCCCCAAGCCTGTATTTACAGCCCCCTTACTGCATCCTTTGGGCCTCCATTTGACTGGCTTTTCATTTTCTGGATAGGTTTTGGCATGCATAATTTCCTGCATTTAAGATAACAGAATTTTTATTTTCCTTTGCATCCTACTCCTCTTTTAATTCTTATGTATAAGTCCTACATCCCCTGTAATGATTTCAGTGGGAGATTTATTGCCACTTATATTTCCTTTTCCTCTTTGCACAGAGATGGTCCCGTCCAGGCACCTCTCATGGCACTGGCATTAGGACAGTGGGGCTTCACTGACATCAAAGGGAGCAGAGTTTGGTCTAATGGCATTTCTTGACCATTTCCCTTCAGTGCCCACACTTGTATATGCTCCATCCTGATAGTCCAAGTCTGATGGTACCCAGGTTAGAGGTGGGGATTCCTTTGGCAGGGTGTTTCCTGGAATAAGATGGAAGAGTCCAGCTGGCAGAAGGCTGAGGCATGGGTGTGCAAAGAGCTGCCTGCAGGCCTCCTTGGGGTGGCCACTGCATTTGTGTTTCTGTCACCTTCAGTGCAGTTTTGCCTGCAGATCTCAGAGCACTTCAGAGAGAAGCCAATACCAATGTCTGCCCTCAGCAAACAGGGAACTGAGGCACAAAGTGACTTGCACAAAGTGAGAGGGAAAAAGACCCACAGCTCAGAAAAGTCCCACCAATCTTTGGTGCAGAACTGGCTCTTGAATTCACCCCTCATACCTCAGCCCTGACAGACAGAAAAATCCTCAAGGAAAATGGTGTAAGTTCCTGATCTCTCAAGCCCAGTGGGGTTGTTATGGCTGGTATGGGCCAGAGCTGCCTCCTGACTGACCAGCCATCCCTTGCTGAATATTTGGAGGTGTGGTAAGTAAAAGAATTCGGTTTGTGTGCTTTGTTAAGGCCATGGCAGCTCTCAGAACACCTTCAGGCTCACAGGGAGGCTCAGGTGCTGCTGTGCTGTGGGTGTGAGCATGAGAGCTCAGAGTTACAAACATTTGCTGTAGCTGCGTGAGATGCAGGTTTTAATTGACTTCTCCCCTCCTCAACTCATCTCATAAAGTGTGTTCAGGGCATCTGCTGAGTAAATAGAAGACAATAATATGTTTAAATGTCTGTCTGGAGAGTTTCTTCCAGCCAGAGCTGAAAATCGATACAGCTCAGAGAGGCATCTTTTGTTGATATCACTTTTCCTTTCGGCATGTTTCTAACACCTTTAATGCTCTTCAGTGTTACTTTGCTGGCACTGAAAGCCCAAGCCATGTCTGCAGATCCCTGAACTGGGACTCCAGAGACATGTTTTCTACTCTTGGAGCCATTTTTAACATCTTGGACAAGTAAGAGCAGCTCTCCAGGCCCTTCTACCCGCTCGCATCCATTCCCTCCTGTAAAGATGAATGCATGGATTTGGCTGGATAAAATGTGATGGTATTGAGAGAACTGCATGACTGTGACTTAAAGTTGCTATTAAATCCAGCATTTGAATCTTTGGGTTCAAATTGCGCTGAATTGGGTTAATTTACCTATAAAAGGGGATGATTCCAAAGGAAATCTACCTGTAGCACCCCACCAGAAAAAAAGCCGTTGGGTTTTGCAGATTGGAATGCCAAAAATGCCAGAGGTTCTGCCTCACCTTTAGGGAATTTTTGAGAATTAGGGAGTCCTCTGAGCCCTCAGCAGCAGCTGGGAATGGGCTTTGAAGCCTCCAGAGAGGCAGAGCCCGTTTTGTTGAGGGCCTGTGACATCCGTGCTCTTGTCTGACCTCAAAGTCAGATTCCAAAGCTCGAGGTTGGGCAGGGAGGGAAATTCAGGGGAATTGCATCTGTCCCTGGGCTCTTACAAATAGCCCAAATTTGCCCCTCTGGACTGCAAAGTGTCAGGCTGAAAATATATCTCGGAAAAACACTCTCCATTTGCCCATAAATAACCTGTGTGGTCCTGAGTGGCCCTGATCCTACCCAGGAGGAGATGCTGTGGTGCAGCAGTGACAGCAGCAAGGAGAGGGGGACCAGGTAAGTACCTGGGGGTGAAAGTCTGTGCCCTGCACAGTAAATTGTCTGCCCAAAAGCGAGTCCTCTACAGTCTCATTTATTATGGCAAACATGACTGGAACTGGGGGCCACGACACTATTCCCTGTTACTGCAGATTTATTGAAAATTAGCAATTCCATTTATATCTCGGAGATTTCAGGGATTCTTCTGTTACAGACTGGGAAACTGATGGATTTATAACCCCAGCGAATCCAGTTGTCCCAGCTAATAGAGCAAGGGAGAAAATTTAGAGGTTTGTACTCCTAAAGGAGTTAACCTTTGGATAAAGAAACATTTTTCAAGTAGCATCTGAGAAATTATTGGATTCATAAATTCTCGCTGCCGTAGCATGAAAAATACTCATTTCCTGGGGTTTATGTTTTTGTACAGGAACGCTACAGAAAGCAAAATTTAGTACAAAACATTTCACTCCACTCTGTAATTCCCACTGTCCCTTTTGTTGACCCTTTGGCATGTATTGGCAGAGCTTTTCTGGCTGACCGTGAGGGAGTTTTCAAGGTTTGTATCTACTAAATTCATTAACATTGTATTGACTTGAGCGAATTTAATTTTACTTGAATTTTGATTTTTGTGGACTCCTTAAAAATTGACCCAAACCTGCAAAGATATGAAATTCCTGTGAGGGTGCCGTAGTTTGTTTTTTCTTGTTTGTTTTTCAGTCTATGAGATCTCTGCCTGTGGATGAGCTGGGGCAGCATCACTGTCACTTCTGCACGGCTGCTCCGGTGTTGATTATTGCAGAAAATGGATAAGTGGCAAAAAAACCCATGCAATTCATCCATGAATAGAAATATATCAGGAAAATCCAGCAGGGCCTCAGCTTCTTAGCTCTGCTGAGGGAAAAAGACACTGACTTCCCTGGACTGCCCCAGTTTCTCTTATGGGAACAGAGGTTGCACTAGTTTCAGTGAGCAAATTGGAAGAATTCAGGCTTGGACACTGGACTGTGGAGATTCATTTCTGCTATTATCAACTTATTCCTATTTTTGTCCAGATTACATATACAGAAAACCAGATTTTTGAAATTGCTTTTTAAACTAATTCGAGGGTTTATAAATCCTAAAATATTCAGGTGATAAGGCCTGAAAAAGAGATGTTGAATTTCAGTTGAAGTAATCCAGAGTACTCCCACTTTAAAGGGGAAGCAGAATGGCAAGTGTTTGCATTATGGACCAATCCCCACCCCAGTGGCATCAGCTGAGTTTGGTTATTAACTTTGGAAAGCAGGAAAAGCCTTTATCTGCCAATCTCCAAGGAAAAAGCCCCTGGAATTATCCCATCATTTCACAATCAATAAGGCAAAGCCAGAGCGTGCAGAAGAGTTATGATTCCATCACTGCTGTAACAGTGCACCTGTAACGTGGGAATAGAACCACTTCTAAATATCCAAGTGCTTCATATGAGCCACAAACCAAGTTTCAAATGCCCAGCAGAATCTTGATTTCTGCTTATTACTCAGTATAAGCTTATCTATGAGATATTCCCGGCTCCAATTAAAAAAAAAGAAAACCTGAACAAGAACATCCTCTTCCTGTCCTGTGTTCTGCCTTGAAGTTTGTGCTGGGTTTTACTCCAGGACTAATCAATACAGGTACGTGTAAGGCCCCATTTAAAAAGAGAATCCAGCCCAGAACAATTTTCTTTGCTGATTACTGTGGCAAAATATCCCAACCTGGCTGCATTCCTTAGAGCAGAACCAAACAAGAGAAAAAGTCAGGGAGCTACTTTTATGTAAGACTTGGTCATAATATTGACTTTTCTCTCCTTATGGAGGAATTATTCCTTACAAAGGAATTATATTTCAAAGATTTTACAACAGTAGTAACCCTTGTTTAAGTGCTAGAAACTACCCTTGACTATACCTGGAAGATTATTTCTTGTGCCTTTTTATGCAAACGTGGCAGATTATAAATCCATTTTTGTAACACAATTTATCTGGCAGATGAATTCATGATTTCTAGCACCATTCTTCTAAGGAGACCTGGGGAATGTCAAGAGCAAGGAATCATGCAGGGATGATGCAAGGCAACCAGTGAGAAGTTGCTCAACTAAACAGCCAGCATTTACTCCCCCAAACAGCTGCTGAATTACCCCAGGAATATTTTCCTTGACATCATTAAAGGCAGCTCGATAATGCCACGACATCTCTTTGCTGTAATAATCAGAGCACCAGTACTTCAAACTCTCATGAAGGGATGTATTTTAGCCCAGAGACAGGCAATAAAAAGGAACTTGAACAAATAATGAGTTAAGAGAGCCAGAAGACAGGCTGTGTTCTCCATGTAAATCAAAGTTGTTCCAGAAGGGCTCAGAAACAGAGGTTGGTGCTTCCAGCTGAGAGTCAGCTCAAAGTTAATGGGGACATCACTAAGGATCACAGGCAAACACTTACTGGACTCCTAATGAATATTTTATTCATGTCACCTTTAAATTAGTTAAGTTTGATAGGATGATAATGTAATGCAAAATGGCTCCCTCCCCAGCCCGTCTCAGGTGAAGGGGAGACCAAAATTTAATTCTAGGCTAATGCCAGGTCAAAATTAAATTTAAAAAATTATGGTTGGAAAGTAATAAATCCAAAGTGACCAGTGGAAAAAAATATTAAGTTAATGAGATGTGCAAACCATTTAGAAAAGCACAGATATTTCACATGATGTATACTTTTCTTATCTGGAAACAAGCCATTTTAATACCTGGTGATAGGGGTGAAAGCAGGGAAAGGAGAAAAAGGGGCATTTTTAGAGCTCTTGCTCTCAGGCCTTGATAAAGTTATGAAGAGAAATGCAAAAAGCTCAGGATGGGGGGTATTCACCATCTCATCAGCAAGCTTGGCGAAAACCTATGAGCCCTAAATACTGATATTCCAATTGGTGTTTTGCTGCTCAGAAGGGAGGTGTGAGAAAGGAAAAGCCTGTGTGTCACTGGTAGGGCAGCACATTTCCTTTCCAATGCCACAGTTAAAAGGTACTCACGGACAGCATGTCAAAAAAAGTGAGAATACCAGGTATTTCTTAGGATCAGTTATGAGCAAGACCACCATCAGCATTTGTGGATTGCAGCAGGTTTAGGACACGTGGAAAATGTTGAATGGTGTCCGAGCTGGGGCAGAAGGAGTGAGTGAGGGCTCAGCAGGAGCAATGTGAGCTGAGGGAGCAGAGAGTGGAGAGTGAGCCCTTTGGAGAGGCAGCTCTTCTTAAGGTTCAGTTTGATAACCCTCTTCTAGCTTTTATTTAAACTCTCTACGAGGAAAAAATAGCAAGGATGAATTAGAAACTGGAAGAACACAAAGAAGCCCGAGAGAGAAGATCAATAACTCCCATGAACAGCAGTAAACAAACTGCAACAATTACAGTGAGAGATGGTTATTGATCACTATCAGGAGCAGCTCATACACCAGCACCTCTGCTTATGCCAGCCCTCAATTATATTCTTACTTGCTCATAATAATATAACTGCATTCTACAACTGTTATCACCGGGGAAATTTGAATTCCCTTTCATTAGTGAACAATAACCAGATGTTTTAGGCAGTGGCACTGTGAGCAGATTTACATACCAGCAGGTACTGAGGACCCTGTAGGGCTGGAACCTCTCCCTGACATCCCTGAGGCCAAGGGCAGGAGGTGGGAGATCTCCTGAGCCCTGGGGACTTTTGTTTCTGGCAAAGATAGTCCCTGTAGGCCTTCACAGCAAGAGGAGAGTTTTTCCTATAAGAAAAATGAACAAAAAATGGTAATTATTCTGTTTCAGTAGCCTGTGACCCAAACTGCTCTCTATGTGCATCCAGGTCATCCTGGATCCTTCAAACAAAGATCTGTGTTGATCTACTGAAAGGTGGGCCAATATTTACAATACTGGCACTACTGTCCTCAGGACAGAAGCCCTGTCTGGTTTCCTCTTCCCAGTTTCTTTAATAAACCTAATTTATGATACTGCTCCTTTCATTTCTCCCACCTGCAGCTCTGGCAGGCACCGAGATCATCACCTGTGATGCCAAACCCCACGCCCTGTAGGTGGGCACAATGAAACTCAAAGCAAACACCCTCTCCTGCCATTCCCACAGTGCCCTGTGCAAACAGCCAGGAGTTTGACTCCCACCCAACCAGGACATTTCCTTCCCCTTCCTCACACGGAACTGCCCGGTCTGTAAAAACCATCACACACTCAAATTTTGTTCAATTACACGAGTCAGAGCAAGATTTAACTTTCTGGAGGTTGGAGCTTCGTGGTTTGGACTTAATGAGATGTATCAGCAGCACCACAGCTTTGCCTTTCTTGGGAAATTCCTCCCTCACAGATATCTGAGCTAAGTGGGTTTTAATTTAAGGCACATGTATCAATCCCCAAGCCCGTCTCCATAAAATCTGACATATAGGACAAGTTGTTAAAGAAAAATGAGCTGAAGTCTGTCCTCTTAAACTTTCTTTACAGAAATAAGCTCACCTTTGAAATATAACCAAAAATCCCAGAATCCTTTTCACAAATCATATTGAAAATTTAGGGGTGAAGAACTAGATCTGCCTGAAACAAATGTGAGAACCAAAGTCGACAAGAAGAAAAATAATTTATGATAAACTTCAACTTTTTCCCCCCAGAGTTTGAATTATACTATTTTACTAGAAACTTGCCTTTTTAATAAACTTCTCCAGCAATATTGATGTAAATACCTATAGCCAGGAGACAGTCCACAAAGTTTCCATTTGAAAAAAAAGTATAGATTTTTATCAAGCTCATGTTTACTGTCAACAATTTCAATAAGAGAAGATTCCTGGAGGGGCCTGAGGAGAGCCCTGAAGTTTATTACAAGCTTTACCTTTCTTTCTTTTAAACCTCCACTGTGCCTTCCCACTTTAGTTTTTATTCTGGTCCAGCCCTCTGCTGTCTTGACATTCAGGTGCTCTTCAGAAACCCGTCCCTGATTTCCTGGTAATCCTTACACAAAATGGACAATATGCTGAGGAAACCGCCTTGCAAAGTTGCCAAAAGAGCAATTCCAATCTAATTAGGAGTTCGTGCTGCTCCAGTGAAAGCAGCACAAACACTGTTAATATTCACTGCAGCTGCTTTGTCAATAACTCCCAGTGAATCCTCCAATTTATAAGGAAAATCAGGGAACTATTGGATTCCCTGACACTGATAGATCTATCAGTATTCATTGCCCCTCTCCTCTGCAACACAAGGCACAAATGCCAATAACTCCAACAGTCCCCTAAATGCTGAAGGATCATTATTAAAGTGTGCTTGGCATCCCTGGTCATTAATTATAATCTTGTGCACATATGCAGTGTGATTGCAGGAAATAATCAGCTTTGTCTGCCAAATTGGCAACATTTAGAAACTAATTTGTTATGACATACCATCAAAGATATTTAAACAACAAACCCAAAGCTCTGCTGCTCTGAGCACACTGGTAAAATATCAGATCACATCATTAAAAAACAGTTAACATATCCGAGGGGAGGTAATATTTATCCTTGAACCGCGGTTCAAGTGGAATTTCCAGAAAGCTCGGTTACATCCCTTCTCCTTCGCATCACCGGAGAGGGAAGGGACCCTCCGGAGCGAGGTTGGGCGGGGGGATGGCTGGGATGGCACCCCCGCCTCGCCCTCGGTCAGCAGCTATTCCAGAATGAAGAAAGGGTGGCCAAGAGCGGAGCCTGCCCGCGATCCCCGCGGCTCCGGCACAGCCTTCGCTCCTGTTTCGATGTCTCGGTGCTGCGGCAGCCCCCGCTCCCACCGGGGCCACCCCAGCCAAGAGGGGTCCAGGACATCCCCATCACCTCCCAGCAGCGATGGGTGCTGTGGGAATGGGAAGGAGAGGGGTCCAGGACATCCCCATCACCTCCCGGCAGCGATGGGTCTACCCCTAAATCTGCTAGGAGGGGTCCAGGACATCCCCATCACCTCCCAGCAGCGATGGGTGCTGTGGGAATGGGAAGGAGAGGGGTCCAGGACATTCCCATCACCTCCCAGCAAGCTCCTGGCTGCCAAACCGTGAGCCTGCCTTCTCCCTAGACAGCACTGACCATCTGTGCTTGTTACTCGCTCCCATCATATTGCCCTGCCCGAGGGGGACAGAGGCGCTCTCTCCTCCCATACCATCCCTTCCTCCTGCCGTGCCACAAGCGCTGCTCCCGCAGGATGCAGACCCCAGGCAGGGCTTTTAATCCTTTCTTTAATTTAAGCTATGACTTCATCCAGGAAACAAAACTCCCTCTTTTCTTTTTCTTTTCCCCCCAACATAAAAGATTTTAAAATGGCAAGTCACTTGTGCAACATGTTTTGAAGAAAATACTGGTTTCTAAGTTGAAATATGGCTCCAGTTTATTAGGAGAGCTAAAGATGCTTTTCCCTAGAGTAAGGAGCTGAACTTGTGTATTTTTGGCAGTAATTTCTGACACTTTTCCCTCTACACTCTGTGTCCTTCAGTGCACTTTTTTACTGCTTTTGTCCTTTAATTCCTTCCGTCCCCTCCCATAGCAGGAGTCCGTCAGCCCAGTTAGATCTGAGGATGAAGAACACAAGGAGCACAGAGAAGAGCAAATCCTTCTGCCATGGGATTGCTGCTCCATTCCTGCAGCAGACACTGTTTACTCAGGGAGATGGTATTTTGTTCAGTTAATGTGACAATTTCCTACTCTTTTCCCCTGTTTTCCCAGAATCCAGCATTCCATACTATTGAAGCAGCAGTGAAGAACCCACAGTTTTGTGCAAATCCATTGCACCAGATTGTGCCATCAGACCCTGAACCAACATCCTCTTTTTTCTTTCTCGTGGTATTGTGTAGCTTGTGACTAATTTAATAACAAAGTCTTTGTAAATGCTTGAAAAGAACTGATAGTTTTTCCATAAGGTAATTAATGCCATACACACGTGTCTTTACCACAGAGTTCTGAAATCTCTGAGGCCCAAGGATGCTTCTTGAAACAGGAGATAATAAAATGACCTCAAACCCAGTGCCATGGAAAGATAAACTGTATCAAAAGGTACTTCAGACTATTAATACACCTTCTATCAATAGTCTCTTAATGTTTCCATATTTTCAAAGGAAAATAATAGATATGAACTTCTAATTTGCACCTGAAAAAGAAAGCAAATCTATACATACCTGTATAGATTTCATTACACTATTAAGGTTTAACCTTTAAAATGAGTAACTTGTATAGCCTCCAGTTCATAAAGACTTTTAATCAGGACACATTTTACCTTGCAAAGTTCTATTACAATGCACTCTGCTAAGACCAACATTTAATTTACACATAATAGCATGGCTATAATGATTTCCTTCCTTTTCTTATTGTGATAAAAGTTATTCAGCATTTACATAAAGGCCTAATACACTGGCCTTGGAAACAATGTCCTGTCAAACACCATTGAAATTAAATGTCCAAGGAACAACATCTTCGCACTGGGAACCAAACCCACCAGAGTGCAAATTAACACAAGTCCAATTAACCAAATTAGCCATAAGCCAGGCTGAGGTGCTGCCCCTGCAGCCACACAGAGAACACAGTGCCAGGACAGCAATCGGTGTTTCCTACCTGCCTCAGCAGAGCCAACTCTGAAAAGGAAATGGCAGGAGGGATTTAATCCTGACCAACCCCAGGTCTGCAGGGTTCATTTGGACCCTTCCTTGCAATATCATGGAGAGAAGGTCTAAAGGCAGGGATTGCACTGACCTCGAGAGCAGATGTTACACCCCAGAGCAGTAACTGCCAGGTCACAACCACCCCAGAGTGTGTGTATGGAGGGGAAGGGATGGGTAGAACCTCACAGGGGTGGAGTGGCATCATATCCCTCATGGATACCCTGGAGCCCACATGGGGAAGCCTTGGAGCAGCTGCCAGCCACAAACAGCTGGGAAAACTGGAACATCCACAGCTCCTGGAGCTCTGCTCCAGCTCAGATGGGCAGGGACAGGGAGGACACTGCCCACCCTGGAACATCCACAGCTCCTGGATCCCATAACCCAGATCAGATGGGCAGGGACAGGGAGGACACTGCCCCCCACCCTGGCCTGGAGCCCCAGAGTGGCCAGTGGGTCAGAGGGGGCCTGGGGAGGGGTGGCCACAAGGAGCAGAGCAGATAAACCAAAGGCACGTGCTCTCCATGTGGTCACAGCCCTGCCATGTGGACATGTGAGAGCTGCTCTGTCACAAGGACCAGCAGGAGTGCTATGATCCGTCTCTCCCTCTTTCTCCCTTCCTCCTCTTGCTCCCTCTGCTCCTCTTCCTTTGCTCCTCTCCTGACGCTCTGGGTGGCCTGGAGCTGGAGGGGTTGGGTTCTGACGGAGTGTTGTGGATTAGCTATGCTGGGTCTGTTCTGTGGTCAAAGGTTTTGTCTGGATTGTGGGGTGCCCTTTGCAACTTTTGCCAAGTTCCCTTATTTTCTCCCCTAAATGATCACTGAAAGGGCCTGTTGGGAAACAAGTGCATGGCTTGTTCTCTAGATGCTCTCTTGAGGTTTTAAAGAACCATATATATATATTTAAAAGTAAAACTGGCTGAGCCCATGAGCTTGTGGCTCTGGGGCTGGGGTGTTACAGCAGAGAAACAGAATCCCAGAATGGTTTGGGTTGGAAGGGACCTTAAAGCCCATCTTATTCCAACCCTCTGCCATGGCAGGAACACCTTCCACTAGACCAGCTTGCTCCCAGAGTTCCCCTCCTCAGCCGTGAGCCCAACCAAGCCAGTGCCCTAAATCCCCATGCCAAGAGTCTCATCAGCCCTTGTGGCTGTGGTGTCTCCTCAGAGCTTGCAGATCACCCACAACAAACCCAGGGATACACGTTATATCCTGCCATTCCCCACTGAGAAATTCCCCATTAATATTTCTCTGGAAGTGTGGTTGGAATGGGAAGTGTTTCCTCACCATTGCTTGGTCTGACCACAGGGCTGCTCTCCTGCCTGAATACAGAACAAAACCACAAGAAATGGTAACTTCTTTTTTCTGTACTTAGATGCTGTGATGCATCAATGCCCCTGTTACATTTTCCCTTTCCCAATAACCTCATCCCTGACTGTTCCAAGCTGAGAGGTCTTTAGTTTAGCCCTTCAAAGTACAACAGTTCTTCCAGCAAGCACTTTCCTTTCCTACAGACACTTTCCCTGATGGGAAAGCACTCCTAACGTAACACTTCTTGTAACTCTGCACTAGGGGCAAGTAGGATGCAGGTGGCACATCATTTGTCATTGGGCACAAGAAACTTCTTGAAGTGACATTATGAATGGCTATCACACACTTATCCCAACTTTCCCTACTAGGACAGGGAAGAAAATTAGAACTCAGCATCCCATTTTTTTAATACTGATGCCGTCAGTGACTTATCCCAGGAAAGATAATGCTTATCTGGAAAGTTCTTGAGGCTGTTGGGAGAATTATTCACTTGCTATGCCAAAAGGAATGCTCTGAAGGGCTGTGTAAGGGATTGGTGATGTTTTCCTCACTGTCCTCACCATGGAGCACGTTGGTTTGCCATAGAAAATAAACATGCTGAACATGCAGGAGGGGCATTATTAAAAACCTCTACAAACTTCCAAATTCAGGAATAGAAGTCATTCTTCTCCACAAGCAAAACATTTTGCCAGGCAGACATGCAAAATGGAAATGGGTTTGTTTCTTCCAAATGCTGGAGGTTTGGATAAAACCACGGCATGCTCTGTGTGCTTTTGTACAGGCTCCATTAGCCAGCTACAGTCACACCAAATCAGCTGCTCCAGTTCAGGAATATATATATAAAATGCTTGTATATTAAAAATCTAGACTTTTAAAAGTCTTTGTCTTGCTCCAGGAATCCTAATGCCTATTTCCTAGATCCTTGGGGAAATTAGGAAGCTGCTAGACAAGTTAATGCTTTGAAGCTGTAATTTAAAAGGTTTTTTTTAAAAGAAACTCTTTTAATTTTTTTTTCCTAAAGAACTTGGCATATTTTAAACAGTGAATTATAATAATAATTATGGATGCATTGACCTCTTTGTCCTCCCAGGCTGGCCACCCCAGGAGAGTGGATTTAAGCAGCTCCCTGCAGGTTTCCATTGGCTCCCCACGTGTCCGTGCCGTGGCACTCCTTGTGTTCACCCTGCAGGGCTCCCAGTGCCCCTTGAGGCTGGAGGCATCACAGAAACACTGCCCCACACCCTTCTGGCACTGAAGGGGCACAGAACACCCAGCCAGCCTGGGGCCTGGCTGCAAACACACTGCCCTTCTCTCTGGGGCTGTGGGAGCCCTCCTGCCAGGGGATGGGACCTCCAGTGTGAGGGGAGTTCAGAGTTTTGACTGCATTGTTTAATGTTTCACTTGACCAGAATGGGCAGGCCCCACCTGCAATATAATCTGCACTCCTGGTCTCATCTCTCTGATGCTGCTGAGACCTTCAGTGAGCCAGAAGTCACTGCCCAAAGCTCTTTGAAGAGCCTGAAATCAACTGGCAGGCTTTGGATCGGGCCCCAAAGGTGTGGCTTTGAGAAAGCTGAAAGACCACAGAGACACCAGAGAGTCACATAACACAGTGTAATACTGATCTACACGAAACTGTGGGTTTGTAAAATAAGTAAATTGGGGAAAAAAGGAGCCCACTCGCTGTAAAATAACTAAAAATAACTATACCTGAGACACAGCTGAGCTGTTCTCAGTGTCACTTCATAGGGAAGGCAAATACCTGGGCCTTGGGCATTATTAATATAATGATCACAGGAAGTTCTGGGGAAGTACCTCAACTTTAAATTTCTCATGCAACTTTTCTTCCTTATTTACTTTCAGCCAGGACATGTTCTGTCCCAGCCTCTACCTGGAAATACAGACAATGGTCTGAAATACAAACTCAAGAGCTGGTTTCTGTACTCTGGAGCTCAGCCCGTTTGCTGCAGTTCATGGCTCACCTCTAAAGGCCTGGCACACTTTTCCTGGATAAACCAAAGCAGAAAGGAAGAGGTGTGTGAGTGTGGGGACAGATGATGGATTGCCACTGGTGCAGGGAGATGTTCCTGCACAGACACCTGCACCAGCACTGCCAGTGGCAGATAAAGAGCTCACATTCCTGCAAGTCTCACAACACAGTTCACAATAAAGCACACTCTGGACTGAGAAGCTGCACTTGTGTCCAGGGTAAGCACACAGAAATCAGCTCCCCAACCCCCAGTCTCTGATCTGAGTGTCCATTCTTACACGAGTTACCCCATTTGAGTGAAGAGATTCAGCACAACAAAAGAGCAGTGACATCCCAGAGACCCTGCTCTGTGTCTGTGTGTTGTGTGCTGTGGGCCCTGTTCCCAACACCATTTACAAAAGGGAAGCTGGAACATAAGACAGTCTAGATAGCCCTGACTATCTACAAAGGCATTAAAGTATCACTTTTACTGTTAACTACTAAAATGAGATGTTTGTTGGTGCAGGCCTTCTATAGCTGCCCTGTAAAACTGGTTCTATTTAAGCAGCACTGACATAACTGTTTAGCTGCTTTGGGGCTTTTGGTCCTCAAAATGCAGAGTCAGGGAACACCCTGAAATTAATCATGGTATTTATTGATATTATCTTGATATTTCTGTTTGTTCTTTGGCAGGATTGCTCCCCTTTCATGTTCAATGCCAGACATAAAACCTCCTGTCCCTCTCTCACTGATGAGAACAGTAACAAACAATGCCAAGCTGACATGAAAGAAATAGTTTCTAGATCTTCAGGACAGTTCACTTAGTTTAACATCACAAAACAAGTCTAGAAAATTCATGATTTACAGTAAGAATGTGACTCTTTAGGATCCCTGCACACCAGCTGTTGTTATATTTTTGCATAACATCCTGTCCCAGCAGAGTTTTGAGAGAGGAATTAAAGGATGATAACTCTTCCCCAGCATGATATCAAGTTACTATGAAGTGCCTTCTGTACCCCAGCCCTTAAAACCCCAGAACCTGCCTTTGTGTACATACAGTCCTCCTATAAGCACAGAACACCTTGGAACCTCAGGTAATCATTTTTAACAGAAGCAGTAAGATGCTGGATGCTTATAAAAATTAAATGCTTAATACATAAAGACAGCAAAATGGCAATGTGTCACAGAACTCACAACTCCCGTCTTTCCTGCTGCTATTCCTATTTCTGATGGTGCTGAACTCGCTGTTTGGAAATAAGTTGTCGTTTTTTCACTGACTTATGCCTTGATGGTGCTAAACCACTGATTCCTGAGACTGTCAGTGGTGATATTTGGGGGAGATCCTCCCATAAGAGTAAAATGGAACACCACTTCTGTTTGGAATGGTGGTGAGATACTGTCACAAAGATGCCACAGGAAAACACCACTCCTCCTTTCCCAGGAACAGGACGTTCCTCTGGGAAGGATTTAGGAAGCAACAACGAGAGGACTTTGTGAAGTGCCTACACAGAATAGTGAAAAACTTAAAAGGAGAAGGAACTGGTGGGTCTCTCTCTTGGTGCAGCTTGTGCTGAGCAAAAGAAGAGCCAAGTTCAGACTGAGCAGCCAAGCTGCCCAGAGCAGAACACCTAAAACAGGAATGCAGAGAGAGAGCAAGACAAGCTCTTACGGATGATGGGATCAGGGAAGGAGGATCATGCCAGCAACTCTTTGCTATTAAACACAAGCACTGGGAGCTCAAAATCAGTCTCATTTCATCGTGCCAGGGGGCAACAGCCAGGAATTGAGGGAGCAAGCAGTCAGAACACTGACTTGGTGCATGTACTGCTGTCCCACCACTCCTCTATGCCCAGAAGCCAAGAGAGCCCTTGAAAACACTTTTAGTTTCATCTGCTCTTGACTCACAATGGGTTTCAAAAGCTTCCTCGAGCCAGGGCTGGTTCTCAAGGCAGGGAGAGCGAGAGCTCCTGGGCAGCAGCATCCCCAGCACAGCAACCCCCTCCGTGCCAGGATGGGCGGCTTCCCAAGGTATCCAGAGGGCTCACTCTGCCTTCCTTCCCAAGCCTCCTCTCAAAAGAAGAGCAATGAATGACCTCCAAGGCAAGGAACTCCAGTTTGATGTGCATAAGAAATGAAGACATGATTTCTAACTCAAACACCTGCCATGGCAGCACAGAAACCCTCGTGCTGAGTTTCAGTACAGGGAGATTCCTCTGCAGTGCCCAGCTAACCTGAGCCTGCACTTCTGCACCATAAACCTTCTGGCTGATCCCATTCATTTCTATTTGTTCCCTTGGCTAACATTGGCCTCTTTAATGTCCCCTCATTTGGAAGCACCGGCCCTCCCAATACCTTTCAGCGCCCTCATTGCACTTTCATTGAAATCAATGGGGCTTGGCAAATTACCATTGTACAGCCAGACCCATTATGGCCATTACAGATTTAAAAACATGATGACAAGAAGCAAAGCTTGAGACACAACTCCCTCTCTTCTGCTGTAAATAACTCAGCCATATAATTTTTTAAACCCTGAAGTGCCTAAATTATAGACTAACAATATGCAGAATTTCATCTTCAAATAAGTCTATGGGTTGGGTTTTTTTTTGTGGCTCAGATAATACAGCACTTTTCACAGACTCAGCTAAACTGTGACAGCTTTTGTTTGTTTTGTCTTGTTTCTTGTTTAGGAATGGATAAAGGCATGTTGGGCCGATTTAATTGAAACAGGATGCTGGGAGACTAGGAAGTGAGGTGGCAGAATTTCGGTCCTACACGATGCTAATAAGGAGAATTAGCAACCAGGCTCACTGCACACCCTGGCAAACAGGCTCTGCCAACCTCCTGACCACACTGCAAACCTGCTGTGCCCTCACTAGTGCCAGCTCTGGGCCAGCAAGGAGAGGACCCACAGGGTCGGCTGCTCCTTGGATGGCACCTGGCAGGGCCTGATTCCATCAGGGGACACTCCACAGTTCCAGGCTGAGCTCCAGAACTTTCTCCAGGACTTTCTCCAGCCCAGAGGATGCAGGAAGGGCACAGCACCCTGTGGTTTTCTGACCCCACCCCGTGAAGCCTCAGGAGCTGCAAATGCCTCGGGCTGATCCCATTCCTCCAGCTGTGCTCCTCAAGCCCCTCGGTGCCGAACCAGAGGAGCAGATGCCAACATAACACGGGGTAAATGACAGCCCACTGCTGCTCTGCCCTGTGCCACTGATTCTGGGCACTGCCTGGAGCCAACAGTCCAGAGCAGGGTTTCCATCTGTGCCCTGGGGCTGGCACAAGGAGGGCAAGGGGAGGGTAAGAGGCAAGTGAGAACAGCGGGCAGGGAAAGGGGGAGCACAGAGAAGATGCTGCTGCTCCCTTTCTGTGGTTCTCCAGCACTGCCCACCCCCATGGGGGCTGTGGACAGCAGGGACACATCCCCCAGGTGCCAGGTGCAGGGAGGAACCTGGGGATGTGCCCTGTGAGACCTCTCTCACCTGGCCAGCCAACCCCTCCCGAGAGCAGCGGGAGGAACAAAGTGGTTTTCCCGAAGGAGCTCCCCTCCTCCTGTGGGTGGGCACGATTTAGCCCACTGTGCAATCTGGGTAATTTATATTCACTGGGGTGCCAGGACTGCACGGTCTCCTCTAAATATAAGCAATTAACTCCCATTAGCATTAGTGGGAATCACTCAGGAGACCATCCCCCATTATTGATTAGCTGGGTTTTGTACCAACTCAAAAAGATGTACAAAGAGAAGAAAACCACATAGTTAGTGGCTTTGGCTAAGTTAAGGCAGGCAAATTAGATTCATTATCATTCTTGAGCTAAACAGTGGGGCTTATTAGAATGTAGTTCATTTACATACTTTGATCTGATGGGTGTAGGTACCTAATTATACAGCAGCCAGCAACTTATTTTTGATGTTTTTTATTAATTAATATTCAGTATTATAATTAAATGCACAGGCTGGTCTCCTGCAATTTCCTTTTTTTCCTTGCTGTTGTTGTTGTTGTTATTTCTAACACAAAAATAACTTTTAAAACATACCTGTGAAGCACCTGCCCAGCACCAGATTCCTCCACCGTGCAATGAAATGTGATCCATCACTTCCAATAAATGTGGCCCACAGCTTTGCCTGAGGCCCTGCTGCAACCCAGCCTTAGCAGTTAATAATGCCCTTGATGGCACAGCTGATACCCAAAATATGTTCCTTTGTATCACAGATTTATAATGTATATAAAAGTATCTATGCCCATCAGTAATATAATGGTTTTTATGCATATATTCTTGTATATGTTAATGTAAATCTCTCATTTTGATAGAGTCATTTTAACCCAGTCATTGGTGTGACTGACTTGGGCAGCTCATACGAAGCAGAAAACAAATTACTGTATCTTAATGCTAAATTTTGAAACCTATTTTGAAGAGTAGGACTAGTTGTACTCTGCTCTCCACACTTCTTACTGACCATCTCATGTAAAGGCAGAAGGAGATCCCCAGAGTCAGAGGATCCCCCCAGACACACAGCTGGTTTATAGAAATACCAAGGAAGGCCACACCGTGTTCTTGGCGTGGCCTCGAGGAATAGAAGGACTCAATTCCACTTTTCCCTGCCTGGCTCTGTTCCCACAAGAAGGCAGAGGCAGCTTCATCCTGCTGGAAGCCGAGGAGCTGCCTGCTGGTGAGGTCATTAAATAAAGCAGCCACGAGAGCTGGCACTATGTACAGATCACTATAAAGGAAATGACAGTAGAACAAATACAGCAAGTGCAGCTCACTGAGCCTTGGAACACAAAGAACTCTTTCCCTGAGCAGACAGTGCCAAGCAAGCTGAAAAATTAATTTACTGTTTGTTCCCAGTTTTGTTAGGATGGGTATCTCTACAAGCCTGAGTCATTAGAATGCGAGTTTACAATTATCCTCTGAGCCTTGTAATGTCCTGTCATTTACCTCCAGGGATTTATGTCAGACTCCAACTCGGTTCCTAAGTGATCCTCCAGCAGGACAGAATGACAGCACCATTACAGCTCCCTCCAGCAGATGATGGTAATGATATTATTATTCCCCTGATCAGCTTGGTGATGATTGTTTGAACTTTATCAGTATTAATAGAGAAAATAATAAAGGTATTAATATTTGAAAGCTCTCTGTATTGTGTTTAGTATCATATTATTGCTACATTTTATGGCAAGTACTTTGACATTTCAGTGAATTTCCATTTACAGTATTACCACTATAATCTACTCATTTTATAATTGCTTCTGTAAGGTTTAATTTCTGATATTTCTTCTCCATAAAGAGACCTGCATATGAAATTAATATACAATTATCCTCACGAATTTGCGTTGTTAGCCTAGAGTTGGGGGAGGCTTAAAACAGCCAAAAATGTCCTATCTGGCTCCTGGACCAAATAAACCTGACTGACTTCTTGGGTTCCACAGTGGCCAGGATTGCTTCTCCTTTTCCAGAGGTATCCTGCCTGCCAGAGCTATTAGAAACATCCACACTGTCCACAGAAAAGGACAAGAGATGCTGAGCAACCCAGAGTGGGAATCCCAGAAGGACCCCCAGGATGGAGAGGGACATGTCAAAGCATCTTGCTGTGCTGGAAAAGAGTCAGAAAGAGGAGCAGAAACCATTCTGCCCAGGGAAAGGTAGGACATAATGGTGGGGCTGGGATGGGGCCATCCCACTTGGGTGTGACCTGGGACCAAAGGATGGGCAGAAAGAGCTGCTGAAGGGCCTGGGAAATTCATTCTGTGGAGCTGTCCTTGGCAAGGGGCTGGGGCAGGAGGAGATGGACTGGGGAAAGCTGGAGCTCAGGGGCTGGCTGTGTGGAAGGCAGGAAAGGGACAGCACTTGTACTTCACTTCTGGCTCAGCAGCACTTTTTGAAAGCATTCTGTCAAATACCTTCCCGTGCCATGCTGAGCTCAGCTCGGGGCAGCTGCCCCTGCACAGCTATGGATTTCACTCCAATATCTGCTCAGAGCTCTGAGTTTCCTCAGTTCTTCTTGTACCAACTTGCAGTAAGTTAGTAAGCTACAATTTCCCAGAGATACAAGCCCATATGTTCTGACTGCTCAAACCCCATTTTTCTAAAGAGAAACACATAAAAGCAAACCCTGGCATTAAGGAAAACACCAGCAGTTGTCTGTCATCTCCGAAGTTTTATGAGTGAGGCTTCAAAAGGGCAAAAAAGTTGGTAACAACTATTTCTCATGTGGAGGCTCAGCCTGAGGGGGTTGCTTTGCCTTACTCTCCCCAGTTCCAGAGCTGCAGTTCAGTGACAGCTTGTCAGTTAATGCCAGACACATTCTGTGAGACATCCTACATGAAATGTTTACACAACTTTGTGATACTGAACGAGATGCACTCTTAGGAACCACCTCTGCTACTTCACGTTGTGTGGAGCTCTCCTGAGAGCCACTGCCCGTCCTTCCCAGCCAAAAATGAGGGGTGAGGAGGGATGGAACTGGAGGGGAAGGTGTTTATACAGGAGCCAGTTCACTCCATGACTTGTGGCACTGTGTTAGGGCAGCTCTTGGGAGCCCTGATCACCCTTGACCACCTGCAGAGGTGTTTTTAAACAGAAAAGACAAACAGTGTTCATAAGAAGGCCAAGCTTATTAAATAGTGCCTGGATCCTGCCATCTATTTCAGACAAAGGGCTAAATCCCAACACTTGAGAAACTATTTCAGTTTCAAGTTTTGCTGTTAGAATTCTGAATGTGTAAGAGGAGAGATTAAGAGGTGTGTTCCAAGGATCTGCTATCCAAACAGACAGAATTCACTTGCATTATGAAGTTCCCAGGCATGGAATTGAAAGTTAAAACCTCCTCTGCCATGCCTGTAACTCCCTGCCAGCTCCTGGAACTGCTGCTGTCCAGGATCCCAGTGTTCCCTGTTTCCAGCAGCTTCATTCCTCCAGGATCTCATGTAGATCCCGTGCTCCTGCCTGTCCCGGGGCTGAGTTTGTGCAAGAACACAAACAGTGGCAGGAACATTAAAGGAAAGCCCTCGGCTCTTCATCTGCCTCACAACTGCATCAGCCTCACCCCCTTTGTCAGGCATGTTCTCTGTGGAATTACATATCCACTTCAGGCCCTGAGTTTGATTTATCTCTGAGATTTGAGGGGAGCTGCAGTCCTTGTGGAAGCAACAGGACAGCAGCATGGAGCAGAAGATACAGGGAAGACAGATCTGCGTGTGAATTTAGCACTCAGGGCTGGCTCTGGCAGGGCCCCTAAGCCCTGATTTGCAGAGCTGTGCAATGCACGTTTCTCCTACAGGGGCTGCTAGCAGGCTCTGATTTACATCATTGTGGGGAGCACCAGGAAATCCTGGGGTGAGCCTGCACAACTGAGGTGTCAGCAGCCACAGACACAGACACACCGTGCCCCTCGTGGGATGCTCCTCCCAGGGGGATCCTACAGCTCGGCCATGGGGAGCTCCAGGGGGGTTACACCACAACTGTATGGATTTCCCACAGCATTCATTTCATGGAGGTGTTTCAGACTGCAATGCTGAACTTGGGACCCAAAGAAGGAGGTAATTTCAGTGACTCAGGAGAGGCCACCATGAGGTGCCCCTTGAGCAGCCCCTGCTTGGTGCAGTGTAGCACAGGCTCACTTTGCCAGGGGTGGAGAGCTGTCCCTTGCAGCAGGTTCCAAAATACTGGTTACTGTAAGCCTAGGATTCAACTCAAAGTGGTTTCCAGCTGACGTGCACCGGGGCAGCTGGGGAGGAGCTTCACACCCTGTTGGCATCCTCAGACCCCTTGGCAAAATCTGCCTGTTGCAGATTCCAAAATACAATCTGCACACAATTTCTGGGTAATACTGAAATATCATACCCAGCTACATCTCAGGGATGTTCCACTTTGCTGTGATAGAACTAAATCTTGCATTTTTCAAATCAGTGGGAGTTTCGCTTGAGGAAGAAATGAAAGATTAGGGCCGCAGAAAACACAAAGTCAGTAATTTGGCAGCCTGATTTTATAATAATCTTTGTCTAATGATTATTTAATATTGTACTAGGCTATTTAAAAGAATATTCTACAAAGTGTTTGGGCTTCCTTTTCAAAGCCTGTGTAAAATGTGATTTGTAATTAGTGGCTTTAGATATGCAATGTGTGTGAGAGAATATTAGTATTCCATAAAAGCTGCTGTCAGTATAAGTTATGTAGAGAAGCACAAAATAATATGAATACTTAATAGCTAAAACACTTTGTTTAAAATTGATTTGCTACATTCTATAGAAGCTCCACCTCAAAAACTTAAATTTTTTTTTGTTGTAAATAAATGAGGAACTATGACCATAAATGACCTGAGCACTAAGAGAATATATTAAAATATACTTTTAAGTACTTCAAAGCATTTCACTTAATTCACATATAGATAGTGGAATTATTCACCAAGCTTGTTACTACAGCTCTGGAAATTCCTCACCACTGCAAATGTTCATAAAATATCCTGATATTTACAGTAGGTGCCAATGCCATAAATCCCACCGAGCGACGGCACCGCCACCCCTGAGCTTGGAATGCAGCCCTTCCTTAAAAAGCTCTGGTGCAGTCAGCTGTGCTTTAGAAGGGAAAACACCTTTTTTTTCATTTCTTTTTCCCAGATTTTCGGTTTGTTGAGGAGGAGCCCAGGAGCTCTGCGGGCTGTGCAGCAGAGGGCACTCACACTCTATGCAAGCACTACCCAGCGCAGGCAAGCCCTGAGCGGGCACAGCTCTCCCCTCTGCCCCACGGAAATCCCACCCGAGTGTGACCCCAGTCCCCTCTGCACTGCTGCTGTGCCGAGGAAGAGAGCCAAGGAGTGAGAATGCCCACGGTCTCGCTGTCGGACCCAGGAAACCCTCACACCCCCCCAAGGGTCCCAGGGACGGGTCCTGAGGGTCTGAACCACGGCAGCAAAAGGGCACGGGTGCTGAAGAGCCCCCAACAGGACCTGGACAAGGAGCCAAAAATGCTCCTTCAACTGCCTAAAGCTGAGGGCAGAATTCTTTTTAAGGCAGCAATAACATCAGCATTGGCTGTTATATGATCCTGACACGCTGCTACTAAAAGCACTGATGTTAAAAGAATATCTAAATTAACGAGTCTTGCGTTCCCTAATGCTGTGGCTTGATTTCCCCCTTCACAAAGGAGCTTTCTCGAGATATTCCCTGTCTGACCCAGATAGAATAATTTCTGATTTTTCATCTACTTCTGGAAGGTAATGGCACGGCGAAGAGTGTGATGTGTGAGCTCCAGATGGCACCGAAAGAATCCAAGAATCTAAAAATACAGTAAGTTTTACAAGAGAGGTTTCACAAGGTGGCTGTCTCCTCCTTGACATCACTATTCAGCTGGCTATTGGAATGGGACTAATTTAATTAAGAGAACAGCTCAGATAAAACATTTTTGTCAGATTCCCCACGTCCTATTCACCTCGCTTGAGTTCTCAAGCAAGTCTTCTCTGGAGCAGAGCGCTAGCACAGCTCAGACGAGCCCACCACAATAGGAGCAACTGGCACAAAGGAAACCACTGAAGTTAATGCAAAGATTATCATATTATTTTTCCAATGCTGACCCGGTGGTCAAGGCAATTGCTGGCAAGAAATTGTTCGCTGCAGTCTTGATCTTTCACTCCTCCAAAGCTCCAGGTGAGCTGTACCTGCAGTGCAAGGTCCTGAAGCCCTCACAGCTTGCCCTGAGCTTGTTTCACTCCTCTGCTTCCTCCAGGATCTGAGGGAAAAGCAACTATTTCTAAGCAATAAACAGCAGTTGTGGGTTTGGGCTTTTTTTAATCGGTGATCTCGGCTATTTTGTGAGAAATAAGTAAAATGGTGAGACCATAATACAGTTAAAATCCAAGCCAGGCTCTTAATTTGACTGTGCTCCAGTCTCTCAAAGCATGGAACTTGATTTCCTAATAAAAAACTTCCGTATCTGGTTTCACTAAGTAACCAAATCCCACGAACCCACTTTGCATTTCTAAAAGAATAGTGTATTTTATAGGAAAGAGAAAAAGCTGTAGGAGATGGCTTTGTGACTGAGCAATATAGTTGTTCAGATCCCAGACAGAACTGCTGTATTCCATAAATGCTGGGGAGAGGGTGATGGGAGAGGGTGATGGGGGAGGCCGGGGAAAGAAAGGGAGCCAAGAAGAAGAGGGTTAATAGAAGTTTTCCAATCTAACATCCTCAAAGTAAACACATAAACAAGGAGAAAAAGCTGCTATCTGACCAAGGGAGAAGAGTGTTAGAAGGATGTAATGGAATCCCTGCAGCATTTCCAACTCTACTTCAAATCCAGGTCTCTTCCCTCATCTCGTGTTCATTGCTTGCAGCAAAAATGGGTTCCTTTAAAGAGCATGTCCCTTTATCATCATAGAACCAGCAGTTTCACATTTCATACTTGTGATCTCCATAGCTTGGAGGGGTTTGTATTCGGAACACAACTTTGGTGTGCAAAGCGGGGGGAAATGTCACACAGTGTGTTTGTGCAGCACCCAGCAATCCGAGAGGGGATGGGGCCTCTGGGCTGCACCCACATCCTATGGCAGAGGGCAGAGACAAAGAGGGAAACTGAAACAAACAAACAAACAAACACAACATTGCTTTGTGTCCTGTCTGAGAAGAGGAAAGGATGGGTCACCATTACCTGTGTAAAAGCCCAGCCTTCCTCCAGCATCAGTTGTGCAGGCTGTACAAAGGATTAGGGACACACGAAGACAAAATTCTTGGCACTTTACAGGATTAAGCTCAGAATATTTTTCTCACTCAGAACTCTTTAACTGTCTTGATGGCACCTTTGGCTTTATTTTCTGTACCATTTATTTTCTTTCCCATTTCCAAAAGAGACACATGATGGAGTGTTCAAGCACTGGTCTTTCTCTTCCAGTGGTTCAGAAGGAGCACAATGCCAGCTTAAAACAAGGCATTTTTGTACCCCTAAACACACCCAAAATTCCTCCAGCACCTTTCAAAATGCATAGTGATGAAACCAAATATGAACCCACTTTTCCAGTATTTTTTTTCCTAGTCAGTCCCATACAAAACTCTCTGGGAAAAGGGCACACGTGTGACCAAAAGCAGAGGTTGGACAGGCCCTACTCCTGAACCCATAAAGCCATCCCAAAGAGGAGCCCTGAGCTGGAATTCCTGATGGCCAGAGGAGACACTCAGAACCATGGAGAACTTCAGGAAAGCAATAAGATCCCCTTCAACAAAAATACTTCCCCCCATGTGATATTTTGCACTGGTATATTGACTTTTTCAAGATTGTACAGAAGGTAAGTTAACTTGAATTTTCCTGGGTTTTGAGACATTATAGGCATTATTTACTCTTCCTTTTTTTACCTACCACATTTTTAATTAAATTAAATTCCCCATGCATGGTTAGCTATAAAGTGCATATTACTTACCTGCATCTCCAGATCTTTTACAGTCCCGTGGGTAAATCCATAATTAGTTGGTTTTGTAAAATGCATATTATTTACTTGACAGGCCAGAGTGGCTCTAGAGGAACTGTCCTCATGTCTTGGCTAAGTGCATAATTAGGCAGGATTTTTAAACCTATATTATGTTCCCCACATTGAAGCCATTGCACTCCATTTGTTAAATATTCATAGTTTTTAAAAATGTATTATTTACTCAATCGGCCAAGACAGCATGTAATTATGTATTTAGAATGTGTGCAATGCATAATAAAAAATACTCATGAAAATGTATGGAAAAAAAAGATTCCTTTGCCCTATTAGGGCTTTTTTAAGCCACTGTGTCCTCACCATTTCCTCTCAAAATACCAAGTGCAGAACAACTATTTAATGGGGGAAGTGTTCAACCAAGCACTGCTTAACACGATGCTTGCACGTTTACCCACATTCTGTTGGAGGTTACCAGTGGTGTGATGAAACCTGGAGGTTTGAAACCATCACCAAAGGTTGGCGTGGAACAGGCAGGGCAGAGCTCGACCTCCCTGATCTTACATCATGCCTGGTGCTGCTGAAATGAGAATGGGGGATGTTCAGTGGCTTGTGGTGTGACAGCTGTTCAGAAAGGCTGGTTCACATCAGCACTTCTGGAGCAGAGACAGCGTCTTCCTGAGGGGTTCTGGTTTCTGGGGTCGGCAGCTAAAGAGGAGCTCCTCTCCCCTCCGCTCCCATTCCCTCTCCCTCCCAGCCTTTCCCTCCATCCCACACCACACCCCAAGCCATCTCTGTAGCTTCCCAGCCCTGTGTCCAGGCGTGGAGTGAGACAGAAGCTGCAAAGCCCTGGGGGTGGGCACCTCCTCCAAACCAACCAAAAGAACAGCAACATCCCATTCCATCGTCCTCTCCAAAGCTCCTCCACACTGCCCACAGGTCACTCCTTGCCCCGGGACTGCCCCTGGCCAGGCTACACCAAACCCAGGACATACGGCATGAGGAACTCACCATGAGCACGATGTGCCTCCTTGCTGGAGAGGGAAAAACCCCAAGCTGGCTCAGTTGAAACAGATCTCCAAACCCAGTGGCTGCAGGAGCACTAAAGGGCAGAAGGGCTGATGGGGTGGGTGTTTCTCCCTGAGCAGCTGGTTGGGCTGTTGGGGGGATAACCCCCAGGACATCAGCTGGCAGCAAATGGAGCTGTTCCTGCAGCAATCCCCTGGAACAGCTCCAGCAAGGGAAAACACTCAGCCTTAAATCCCAGAGGAAAGGGTCTCAGCTTGAGCCACTATTCTCAATAAACATGAAGGGGCACATGCAAGGTAAACCCAGACAGGTCCCTTAAACAGAGACTCACATTAATTTCAAAGCAGGTTGCCCAGTGTAGCCACACCAGAGTGTTCCTGGTTTGGCTCTTCACTGGAGCACAAAAACAAGGCTGCTGTCCCACAGTTGGCTGGGCATTTCCTGAAACAACACCTGAGTGGTGGCTATTTTACCCAGCAGGTTCCTTTTCCACCACAGAGCAGGGAAGTTGACAGGCTTTGTGTCTGAAATGTAATTAGCTCACTTGAGTACAGTCATAATGAAAGCAAAATTTATATCATTGCAGAGAGGATGGTTTGCTCTTTCCAGCGGGAGGGAAAAGTGAATTCTGAGGCTTGTGTTTGAGAGGCTTGTTCATCTATGTCCTCAGATGTCCCATATGTCTGTCAGAGGGAAGGGAAGCAACTGGAGATGCAGGTCAGGTCTCTTTTAAGACCTCAGAAAAGAAATTAATGCTGAACAATGACTAATGCCATTGGGCCCGAGCCCCACTCCAGTCCCATTCAGGATTCACCCACATGAACAGAGAAGCATTTTTCCCTTAGAAGCAGATGTAGAGATTTACAATCATCTTCTAAGCATAAAAAGTAGTTTCTTTTATTATTTATAAAAAGGGGTTAATTTCCTGTGCTAAATTCTCTCAGCAAATACATTAGTAAACAACCCCCAAACACACTGAAATGCAACTTACTTTGACTCTCTTCTATTAATTTCTGAAAGGCTGAAATACCAGAAAACAGAGTGTTTAGGACACAACTAGGCCATGATCTCATGATGGTCCAGGGGAAGGGAAAAAAAAGAAGTAGAAGAAAGAGAGAAAAATAAATTAAAAAAACCCAAACCAATTTGTTCTGGAGTTCATCGTTTGCTCTGCAAACACTCCCAGCCCCTGTGCCAGGTACAGAACTCATCTGGGGCAGGATATACATCAACAGCAGGCAAGTCCTGCCTCCCAGAGCTTGGGATCTCTCCTTTCTCAATGCCTTTGAACTTGTTGCTCCTGAAAAACTCTCAGAAAGCAGATAGCCTTTACTCACACCAAGCATTTTGCAGGGAGGTTTTCCACCTACTGACAGCAGCTTTCCAGGCACAGGAGGGGAAATGGGAAACTCTTCATTCATAGTAAGGAATAACATAATATGCTGTAATAACAGCAGTTTAAGGACCTGCACAGAGAGATCCAGAATCATATTGTGGGAGAAGACCCTGAGACATAAAGGTCATTTTCCATTTGAAAATAAATGCCATTCTTTCTAGCAGATGTTCCTGTACCCACCTCCCAGGAGGACACAGGAAAACAGACTCCCACCACCTACTCCAGTGGTGCCATAACCTCCCTGACCAGGAAGGTTTTGCTAAAACCCAGCCTGGTTCTTGCTGGGCTCAGTTCAGTCCCATTGCTTTGTCAGCACAGGCAGGAAGAGCATTTAGCTGTATGAGAAGAGTCTTGCTCCCAGACATCAGTGCCTTGGCTTAGTAACCCATTTCTTTTAACCTTTGTGGGCCACATTTTCTGGGGTTCTGGTTTCTGGGGTTCTGGTTTCTGGGGTCCTCCTTGCTCTCTAAACTGTGTTCTACTGACTCAAATCTTTCCCAGATTATGTTGGCCCAAACTGGACGAAAGGTGTCCTGAGGAGTGAGAAGTCAGTGCAGCCTCTCACAAATGTTCCCCAAGAGCTGCTGCCCAGGCTCTGAATCTAAAGAGGGATATAATAAACAAGGTTCTTCCTACAAAACAGTGAGTTAAACAAGTCACTGTGTAGTCCCCAAGCCCAACCTCACCAGAGTGACACAGCAGGCACTGACACAACTCCCAGCATGTTCTCATGTTCCCCACTCCCCTCTTCCTACCAGGAATAAAACCAGCACACAGGGAAGAGCAATGTCCCTTCCAGTTTCCATGTGTCCAGCCATCCTGACCTGGCCCAGGAAGAACTGGGTCAAAGCATTAGAGTCTATGTTGATGTTAGAAAGGTCTAAGTTAAACTGGAGCAAACCTGTCTTAAGCATGCCTTGGTGCAGCAAATAAATAACCCAAAAAAACTTGTTACAGAAAAATCAGCCACAAGTTTAGGAAAAGATAATAACTACAATTTAGCCAAGAAGATATAAATACTGTGTCTGCACCCATGTTCTCTGCATTGATGCTGATTTTACTTTAATGTCATGTTATCTGCTGGCAATGACGTTATCGGTGGGCCAGTTGGCTTTAAATAGAAAAAGCAATCAAGATGATGAAGAGGGAATACATTCTCTTTCCATTTCCCTTTGCAGAAAAGATTAGGAATCATAGAATCAATCACAGAACCACAGAATGGTTTGGGCTGGAAAGGACCTTAAAGCTCTTCTCATTCCATGGGCAGGGACACCTCCCACTGTCCCAGGTTACTCCAAGCCCCATCCAACCCGGCCTTGGGCACTTCCAGGCATGAATGATTTCCAATGTAGCTGAAGAGTCTGAATGTTTTACTGGGTTTGGCAGCTGCCAACTATGCCAATGCACCTTTCCCCACCCCCTGGCCAGGCACAGGAATTAGGGCTCTATGGGCTAAACCTCTGCTGCACCCACTGCCTGTGGGAGGTTATGGCTGTGTTTGGAAGTTCCATCGGTGGCCTTCACACGACCCTTTGGCAGCTGCTTTTCCAGGCTGTTTGCAGACTGAGGCAGTCACTTTCAGAATAACTCAGAGCCTGTTATTTGAAAAGTTTCCTTTGTGACCACAGAGGTGGTTGGGGGTGGTGTGTGTGTGTACAGACGGGTGAGACAGCGGGCTGTGAGGGTGGTCACGAGCTGGGCTGTAACAAATCCAGCACAGACCCAAAAAGACCTGAATTTCCAGAGGGCAGACTAGACAATCTAAAAGCCATGCTGGCAGCAATAATGCCAGGGAGGGTGTTTTAGTTCAGAGCAGTGAAATCAGTGCAAAGTGGAATGGATTTGCATCACGCTGTGCTCTCAGGTAGCAAGCGGTGATCCCTCACAGGTAATATCACAGCACCATCCCAGGCAGGCACCTCCTTTGCAGGTGAAATATTCCCCTCCTGCTCCACAAGCCTCTGGATACAACTTGTGCTGAATGTCGAGCCAGCAATTACAGGTAAGTGGTGGCCACAAGATGCTACAGCACCTGGTCCACAATATAAAATCAAATACAGTGGTCAACATACTGGGGCTTGATGGTTTTTGCTGTCACTCTATCCAATTAATTAGGAACTATTTCTTAATGAGCAGACTTCCAAACTGGTATTATGATATCCTTTGAAGTAAAAGTAGGTCTCAATCTGCCTATTTTATTTTTATTTTTGCCTTTTCCTTAAATCAGCAAATCCGCCGCGCAGCCTCTTGCTGATTTTAAGAGGCATATGGTTCTTAATCCAGCGGTGTATGAATTATGGCAGTAAATGGCTTTGAAAGTGCCTCGAAAGCAAAAATATGGAAATTCCCACCCCCAGAGACCGGGATGAGCAGTCATTATTTTTGCGATTGCAGAGAACACTGCCCAAGTGTTCCAAGACTCCGTGTGTGTAATTGTTTGTCTCTTTTTTGCTTTGAAGTGTTTTTTTTCCTAACTGTGAAACCTCAGCCACGCTCAAGGACAGCTTCCACAGCTTGGTCAAGAACACCAGCGTATCTACATATTCACTAAGCCATAAATCTTCCATACTTTGGCTATGCATATATGACACATGACCCTTATTTCTCCCTTGTGGTTGCACTCTGAGAGACAATAGAGGTCCACTAAAGCACACAGCTCCCCTCTCAGGTAATATTTCATATGTATCTCTTTGCAACTACCAACACATCAAGGTAACTGAGCTGCAGTGTGGGAGGGGAGTTCAACCATAATTGTCTTAAATCGTCTAATTTGGTTAAAACGAGCAGGAAAATTCCCTCAGCTATTTGTTAGTATAATAATGTCATCTATATGTTGCTTGCCTCGTGGTATTCTGTCGTGTAAAGGGGAATGAACTATCCTGCGAATCCTTTGGATATTTGGTTCGATCTGCCTGTCAGACATTAATTAGTTTCATAGCAATCTCTCACTGCTGTCTCGTGGAAAGACAGCAAGACTGAAAAATAAGCCAGGATGACAAAGGCAGAGCTTGACTTGCTTCTGACCAAAGAAATGTGTCATTAAGGGAAGGTTCAGAACTCACATCTGAAGCTCCTTTGGCTGCCTTGTGGGAGTACAGATGACTGGATTAAAACATTAACGCGTTATTATACACGGAACCGGCCCCTCCAAGAACGGTCTATTTGCTCATTTATTTCTCTGTACACAAACAAGTGTGGAGAGGGAGGTTTTCAGAGCAGAGTGCTGGAACTCACCCATGCGGCTCCCACTAATGACAGTGGCTGTGAGGCAGCCAGAACACCAAGCAAGCCTTCCAAATTAACCTTAAAATAACATTACCGAGGCCTCGGCAGCAGCTCTGCACTTAAATCCATATTAAAATTTGCACTTGGAGCATCACTAATGTCCCAGGATTTCCTGCTTGAATTACTTTGCATCGTCTCCCTATTTCACACACCAAGCTCTAATTCTCTGCTTTGTGTCTACATTCTTTAACATGGGTACAAAGCACATTTGCAGCACCAGCAGAAAAGTGCTACTAGAGAGTACAACCATGTCCTAACTCTCCAGGAGACAAGGGAATTTGCTCATGTGCATTTAAATCTATTAACTTTCACTCAAAAAGAAATTTTAACCTGTTCCATTAAAAAATCTGGAGCTCTTATGCTATTTCTTCGCACTCTTGGTGATTCCTTCCTTCTATAACCGGTCCCTCGTGTTTCCCAAACCTCTGAAAATAAAGCAGTTTTGTTTAGATTGCCAACCACAGACACTGGAGTCTCAAAATGCCAGCTGACAGGTTGTGTTTTCATATGAAAACCATGCACCAGCCTTGCATTGCCACGCCAGTTTGCAGAAGTGGCAAGATGCTTCAAGGTGAATGGCTTAGTCGGGAGACTTTCCCCGTGTCTCGCTCATGTGATAAATATCTACAGCAGTTCTGAAATGCTCTTAAAGGTTGCCTGCTACCCGAAAATTCCTGTATTAGCATCCCTCATTCCCTGACAGGATCCTGCCATGCTTCTTGTTACACTTTGTGCTTAACCCCAGCTGCAGAACCGTGGTGAAATTAAAGCATGAAGAACATGCCACATTCCCTGCTCACTTTTTGTAGGATCTTATTCAGGTTCCAGCAATTCCAATATTAATTCCTCTGACCTCCGGTAGGTCCTAAAGAGATGTTTTAAGGCAGCTTGAAGTACTGCAGCCACACCACCAGCTTCTGAGTGTGAATTACACACACAATTTAGCTCACCACAAAACTGAGATAAGCAACTGGGGAAGAGCTTCCTTGTTAGGAGAAGGAAGGCAGCTTTTCCCTCAAAATATTTCAGATGTTCTGCCACTCTGAGCCGTAATCTAAACCAGGCTTGGGGGGCAGAGGCACTGGGTGTTTTTTGAGAACTTCTAGTTTCATTCTACTTAATTATGTCATGGGGAAAATATCCCTTTACTTGGTTTATTTCCAGTGCCTCTTCCTCAAAGGAAATTCAAATATCATGTATTTGGGGAAAAATCACTGGCAAGTGCAGCACAGTGACAATTTTCAAGGAGAGGTTCCTAAATCTACACACTTGTGCTGAACTTAGTGCTCACACCAGAGCATCCCCTGGGCCAAAACACATTAGACCACATTTCAAGGGGTCACCTTCTGATGCTGCCAGCCCATGAGGTACTGGAGGAGGACCAGCACTGTAGGGAAGGCCACTCACAGCAGTCTTTCCAAATCTCCAGCAGATTGTTTCATGGTCTGGGTAAAGACACATTCAATTTCCTCCAAACTGGTTCACACATTTTCTTAATAAGTACTTGTGTCAAAATGTTTCAGTTGTCAGAATATTCACCTCTGAGCCTGAGCATGTAAGTACAAGTCCACACATTAGTTTATCCATCAATACCCTGCCTGTATTTTTGTCTATGCGTTCCTAAAGTGCCCATCAGCCTGATGCAGAGGTGCCAGTTGGAATTCTCACCCCGTGTTAGTTTGACAGCGCTGTCAGCAGAGCTGACTGTGCTCCAAGTGAAATACAAACCCACGGCTCCTCCTGTCCATCTCTGGCAGCCACTCTGCAGGCTGGTGGCTCCACCACAGCCCGTGCACAGGTCACTGATCCCTCCTGCAATAAACAGGCTGTAAAGCGCAAGCCTGGGGAGAAACCTTCCTCATCACAGACTGGGAGATGGGTCATGTGGCAGACTCACTCCTAAGGTCTGAGGGGGACTGCTGACTATGAGAATAAAACATATCCCAACAAAATCCCTCCTGTTCTTTGTCCCACACAAATACTAAGCAAGGAGAACACTCCCTTTACAGAAAAACCTGTCCTTGTGTTCAGACAGCACCTACAAGAGACATAAAACAGCAGCTCCTGCAGCACCAGCACCGCTTTAATGGCTGAGCGTGGAGTTAGAAAACAGGAATCACTTCCAGGTGCAGACAGATGTCTGATGTGAAGATATTGGCTGTCTCTTACCAAAAATGACAGGCATTTTTGGTAAGGCTTTTCTTAACAGATGGCAAAACTTGGGTCCTACTGATCACAGCAGGATCTGAGAGCACTCAGCTCAGAGCAGGATCGGGCCCAAGCACAGGGCTGAACACCAGCTCTCACCCACATTGTTACACAGGGTACTGGTGTGAAAAGGGTGTTCAGGCACTAAGCATCAGATTCAGGGGGAAAAAAAGACCAACAAACCCTTGCAGTATATAGTGCTGTTTTCTTTTGTGTACTGTATCAATGGCTGTGTGGTGTGCTCCCTGAAAACCCAGCCCCTGGTAATTGTCAGGGAACTTCATTCTGAGTGCAGGCTCTACTGGAAATTAATTGCTTCAGTGCAATCTGAACCACATCATAAATGTCATGTAGAAGTTGCAGGGAGTGAGGAGGCAATGACAGCTCTATCCGCACTGTTTCATTTAAAGGTGGGTAAAACACACTGCGACAGAAGTGCTCTTCATCAATAATTTAGTCCGCAGTGTAAAGCCAAGCCTTGCCAAAGATGCCAGGGGAGCAGCTACCTCCCTGGTTTTAATGACACCAGCAGGGAGGGGTTGAGGGGCCAGCTCAAATCAACATTCACTGCACATCTGGGCATGTCGGCAGATGAAGATATCTAGGACTGAGCTGACAGGACAAAGGGTTGAAAAAAGAAGTGTAACCTAGAAAACCTTTACTTTGAATTCTTTGTATAAATTCAAGGGGGATGACAGTTCCTAAGGTCATCTTACATAATAAAACTACAGCGATCTACATAGAGAATTTTAACTCTTTCCAACACACAATCAAAGAACCCGCAAGTTAAGTTTATATTATTCACTTTATGAATGTAAAATGCAGAATCCTTAATTCTCACCAAAGAGCTGTTTTAATGAGTGGAATGTTAACATTTATATGCCTGACTTCATGGCAATAACCCTAATTACAGTCCCACAGAAGCCCCTCTGTACTGGAGGGTCACTCAAGTCCCCACTCGAGCCCTTCCCTTAGGGGAGTGCAATGCCTTTGCCATGTCTCTGTGTGTCAGCTCCAACTTGCCGTGCAGGTTAGCACTGGTTTACCTCACTGAATTATTGTTTTGCAGCAGTTTGGTGCAGTTTGAACAGCTCCTGCTTGCCAGCAATCAGAGGGTTTTAGTGCTTTTATGACAGCCAGCACACAAAAGGCTATTTGCTCGGAGTTGGATATGACATTCAGGTGCAAGGAGACATCACGGCGCAGACACCGCGTCCTCACCCCGGGAGGTGACAAAGCCTTGTAGCTACAGCATGGCTGAAGCCAGCCCAGCTTGGGGTATCACCACGGTGCTGGCAGGGCTTTTAGGCAGTAATCTCACATTCCAGGTTATGTGTGGGACACCTGTGATTTGGCTGAGGGGGTGAGCACTGGTGTTCCCGAAGTGCGAAGCTGCCATCTCAGGCTGTAGAGCAAATTCCTTTCGTCCACACAAGAGCAGCCTCAAAAACCCACCACTTCCACCTCCAAATGTTGCCTCTGCAAGAGTAATAATCCCCACCTCTTGCAAGTTAAGACTAAATTGTTTAACATCATAGTACCTAGAGCTATAGCTGAAGGCTACTGGAAGGATAGAATTGGTTTTTCCTTATCCAGTAAAATTATGGAATTAATTTGCTGCTTCTTTTCCGCTCGCAGACCCTTTTGGATGAAATGTTAGGTGCTTTCCATGCTCTTCAAAAGCCCTGAGACCACGCCAGAGCCGTGCTCACAGCACAAGCTCCATCCATGATAACTTCATTGAAGGCTACTGCAGGTTTGCTCCCAACAGGAGTCGTGTGGGAAGGCGACAAACAAAGGAGCCCAGGGAATATGGGAGGTGGCATCTCTCCTAATTGCATCTGACATGTCACTTTCGTTTTCCTCGCCATCCGAAGGTAAAAAGTGAGCAATCCAGTTCCTAATAATAATGTTAAAATGCTAATGGCACCAGGGAAGCCCTCTGAAAGTGCTGCAGGAGAGGTGTAACATTTGCATTCCGGAGAAGTTAAACACTATGTGTAGACAAACCATCACTGGCTCGGGCGATGATTTCCAAGAGGGCACTTGAACTAGGGTAGATCATAATAATTGTATTTGGTTTCTGTGAGTAGAAAAAACCAGTAATCCTTCCTATGTCCATCCTCAGAAAGGAAAATGCTTGTGTGTATTCCACCCTGCACAGTCTCCCCTGGAGGCCTGGCTTTTCCTTAGGGGAAGTGCAGTGGTGGTGGATTCACCAGGAACAGCATCACACGATAAAAACCTTCTAGATAACTGAGATATTTCCCTCTCCAAGTCAAAACCCATGTTGTCCCAGCGTGCCCTGTGCCAAGTGTCACCAAGGGGGATCCATCCTTCCACACTTGCTCCCTAACAGAGCAGAGCACAGGGGTGATGCTACATGGTCAGTGATTCTTCTCACTGTCACTGTCACTGTCACTGCTTGTGCTGATGGATAAAAAGGTGACCACTGAGAAACAGATCAGGAGTTTGGAGAGCTCTCTGAAAGCTTCCAAATGACACTATTCACTATAAACATGAAATGTACTAGAAAGGCCATCCAAAGCCTGTTCCAGTGCTGTTTCTCTGCTTGGTACCTCACTTTTGGGAAGAAGCCTGGATTTAAAACTAGAGAACTGAAGCTGCACTTCCTTCCCTGCTGAACTGCAGAAAACTGGGAGCCCTAATTACAGTGAACTCTGACAATAATGGGATCCTGCACTACTAATGTGCACACAGAGAGATCCCAGTGAGGGTGTCCAGTGCCCTGGGGAAGGACAGGCACAAAGCCCTAAGTGGCAGGCTTTTGTTTCCCAGGGCCAGGCTGAGCAGAGCAATGCAACCAACACAGGAAACACAGGGACGAAATTCCAGAAACAGTGCAAGAGTGGTCTGCACCCAGCCACTCTTGAGTGTGTTTTTAAGGCCCGACCCTCGTCTCCAGGGCCCCTCCCTACCCCTTTTCCCCCCCCAAAGGCAGGCTGTGGCAGCAGCCCCTCGATGGGCAGAGCAGCCGAGGTTCAGGACCCCTTAACTGCAGCAGTCAAGTGCATTAACTTGTTTAATTTGAAGCGGCTATTGCCAGACTCCAGCTGGTGCAGCCTGGCACAGCTCCACAGATTTCAGCAGAGCTGCTACGACTGACACGAGCTGGGGATCTGGCCCAGATTCTCAATTTGTCAAAGAGCTGGTGATTCTGAGGGCACACGCCTGTCCTGTGCAGATAATCAGAACAGCCCGGGCTTCAGAAGTTGCAGAGCTGTGACAGCTCACACCACACGCCCCTCTGCATCTTCACTCCCGTTCTCCTGTGCCCTGCAGGATTCCTCCAAAAGCAACATCCCTGCAAACCAGTGCTGAACCCCAGAGGGAGGCACCACCCTTGGGGGAACAAAGCAATTGGTTATGTTGGAATTTCTGCCTTCAGAAAGAGAAAAATTCTGACTTTAGAAGAGAAAAAAGCTTTTTAAAACCCCCAGCTTTATTAAAAGAAAGGGTTTAGCTGGGATTGAGATAATTTTCCCCCTAGTAGCTGGTGCAGTCCCGTGGTTTGGGTTTGGGTTTAGGGTGAGGGTAACATTGAACCCTAAATCAAGGACTGTTGAGTTTGCTCTGCCAGTGAGGAGCTGCATATGGAGCTGATCCAGCCTGGCCAAAGGGATGCCCCAAACCACAGGACAGCTTGGGCAGTGGGTGAAATGGGAGGAACTGCGTGGAAAGCTGGACAGTTCCATCACTCTGGGACTGCCTGCGCATCACTCAGTGGGTGGTGAGCAACTGTACTGTGCATCACTAGCTTTGTGTGCTTCCCCCCTCCTTTGCTGCCCTGTTAAATTATCTTTATCTCGACCCAAAAATTTTGCTCTCTTTTCTGGTTCTCTCCCCATCCCACTGAAAGGAGGGAGTGAGGGAATGGCTGTGAGGTGTTTCACTGCCCGCAGGGTTCAACCACAACAAAGGGTGGAAGAACAGTAAACATCTAACAAAAGAGCCTATCCCAGCCCAAGTGACACCCCCAGCAGTTAAAGCACTGACACCAGTTATTTTGTATGGCATGGACATCAGCAATTTAACAAAGAAATGACTGTGAAATAGCAGAAATACGTAACAGTGCTACTTCTTAAAAAAAAAAAAAGATAAAAAAAGGATATCGAAGTCTGAATCCTCCCCCCACCCCCCACCCCAAGCAAATGCCCATCATGCAGCCCAATAGGCTTAACCTGCCATAAAGCCAAATACTTCCCAGAGGAGGAGATCGTTAGTTTGAACATTAATTTCCCTTCCCCTCTTCCTGTGTATCCATTAAGTGGAATAACAAGAACTGTTCCTGGCCATAAGGTGTGTTTGATGGCAAGGAGTAAAAGAAAACGTGCAATTAAGAGATGTAAATGATAAAGTGCCCAAGTTCTCAGCTGGCCTGACCAGTATGTGGCACTTCTGGGAGACTTGGGGGTTTGTCCTCCCGTGTTGAGGTCACTGAACTGCAGAGGCCCAAGGATGGAGAAGTTGGAGGGGCAGAGAGGAATTATTAATGCTCCATCTCTTTCTCGCTCGCTTACATTTGCAAAACGTGTTTCTTGAATGGGTTTGAAGCCCAACATATAAAAAGCTGACTATTTATATATTTGATTCTTTAAAAGCAATTAGGAATACAAAGCAGATGGTACAGCATTGTAGATTTCCCTTTTCATATTGCTTAAACACTAGAGATCAATAAGTCTAATATAAACAGATGATTTCCATAGCAGGGTTTATAATTAGCTGGCACTGAATGTGTCCAAACTCTAAAATAATTAGCAGAAGCATGTGGCACACCATTAAAACCTTGTGGCTTGTCTGCATTTACATTTATAATTATTAAAGTTAATTATGATGCTTGTGGTGTGGTTCCAAGCTCCTTTACAACTTAGATTAAATATTTTTTCAGTCCTACTTTTTCTTTCAGCCCACCAAATGCCAGCACTTTCAACAAAACCCACTTCATCAAGAAGAAAAAAAATGGAGGTTATTTTTATAGGAATGACCTGAATATTTTCCTAACTAGTGGTTTTATTTTTCTAAAGGGACATGACACAGGAATTGAGTAACTCAGCATTTTGGGGGGAAAAAAATCCTTATTCAACAGAGTCATTTTAAGGTTGGCTAAGAAAACCTTTTACTTCAGCCTGAGGTACTGTTTTAAATAAAATTCAAACACAGATAAACCATTTAGTTAATCGGAATATCACAACAACATCCAAGACCTTACAGTAAATCTTATTTTTGTGTGACAAATCGCAGTGGAAAAGGCAGCAGGACTGGGGATGAACACCAAGTATTGGGCAAGGACTTTTGAAGGTCTGATTTGGGTTTACACATCTCTTCCCACAAGCTGAGCTCCAGGAAGCTCAGGCAATCTACCTGGTCACTTATGAAAGTAATTTTCATAAACATTCATCATTAAGACATCCTGTGACACGGCCAGAACCCCAAAGAAGTTGCACTGCTTGCATAATGTCTATTTTCAATTATTCATTTCCCTGAATTGTCTTGTCTTTAGCACAAACAGAGCTCAGTCCGACAGTGCCACGAGCGTGGCCGAGGGCACTGGGCTGGGTGTGCCCTGCAGAGGAGGGACCTCTGGAGCAGGATCCTTCTGGAGCACAGAGTCTGGGATCCAGGAACACCACTGGGCTGGGTGTGCCCTGCAGAGGAGTGATCCAGGCAAGTCAGATACATTGAATTTACTAGTGTGCCTTCTGATGGAAATCATCTCACACTGAAAGATGATGGGAGTGAGGCTGAGCAGTGACTTTTCTGTCACCCATCAACACTGTTGTGTGAAATTCCCCAAATCAGCCTTTGCCCTTGTGTTCTGCCAGACATTTCGCACAGTCCAGCTGAGTGGTCACACCAGAGGCTTTCCTTGTGGGGTGAAATATCCATCCTTAACGTGGTTCAACTCTAGAGCTGCCTGGTGAGACCTTGAAATTTCTCCAGCCAGCTCTTCCCTGAAAACTGTGGTGACACTCCCACCTTCTCCACTCTGCACATTCAGCCACCACAGGTGAAGTCCCCACAGAGAGAGGTTTGTGCAGCAGAAAATGCCACAAGCACCAAATACCAGCAGTGGGAATCATTCCCACACCCCATTCCCAGAGGGAGCAAAACCTAATCCTTTGCATACAAGTGGTTCTGACCAGCTGCTGGAGGTTACTGGATTCAGCAGGTACCTGAGGGCACAGCACAACTATTCAAAGTGTGAGTTTTAATTCTGGGGTGGGTTTTTTTTTTCCAGTTAAAAGAATAAAATTTGCACAGCCATCAGAGAGGATTAAGATGAGCTTTTACAGAAACTGAGCCTTCCACCTCCCAGGGGATAGGCATTCTGTAGGTGCAAGTACTGCTGTTCCTGAAATCACCAGGAATACCTACTTTGTACCACAGAGAAGCCTCCCCTTTTAATGCATTTCTATTCTTTATATAACATGTCCATCATGAACTTCTTGGCCCTCGTCCTTGTTTCCTCTGGCTCAGGCCAGACCTGGAGATGTCTGGAATGTGACAAGGCAGTATTAGCCTGCCAACTATATTCTGTTAGCAAATTTATTTTCTTCTCCTAGACTGATGATAAAAATGTCATGGTGTGATGCTTTAGCAGGCCCAAGAGCTGCCCACCTACAGCTGCAGGGCTTGGAGAGAGCTCGGAGCCAAGAACGCCATAAGGAGAGCAGACAGCAACTCCACCAACTTTGCTCCTTCTGCATTGGTTATTCTCCTGCTAAATGATGCAATGTGACCCCCTCAGGGATTCCAAGTCTGATCATGTTTTTCTCACTATTTTTTCTTCCCTACTTCCTCCTTCTCCTTGACTAAAGCAGCCCAAACTGCTGAATTTTTCATGAAAGAGATAATATCATTGTACATAAGATAATGGCATTCAAATACATCCATCTGCTTGTTAGCTCTGACTACATCGATTGTGTTTCTTCTGAAAGAATATTTACCAAAAGAGGAGGAAAAAAAAAAAGGTTCTCTTTTGTGGCATAAAATATGCACATTTTCATAACTGAAATACAAAATCCCTTTTACATACTTTAGATAAGAGAACAAAATGAACTGAGAAATTAAGAAAAGCACCCTTGAGGTCTTGCCAGGACAAAAGTATTTCCTCTTTCCAGTATTTCATTAAAAATCTAGACAGGTTTTACACTAAAACACTGCTGATTTTTTTTTTCTTTCAGTAAACAATATTTTGTTTCAGAGATGAAATACTGTACGCCAGTGACTGGGAGTTTTACTGCCCTGAAAGTTTTCAGATGTGGTCTAGAGGGTTCCACCTATGGCATCCAGTCTATCTTCCTTGCCCATAAACACTGCCCAGCCTAAAGTAATTCCATTTATCATCTTATTCCTTTTTTGGCTATTCTAACAACACGGGGTAAGACCGTAAAATACGTGATATCCAATTACTGAAAATGTGATGAAAAATTACTCTCAGAAGTAGGGCAAGTGAATATATTTACTGGGTTTCAGATGCTCCTGATAAAAAGGGTGGCAAGATAAAAACTGCCTATCAATTTTACACACACTGAACTGCTTCCACTTCATCTCCTACAGGTTGTGTACAACCACCGTGGGTTTTGAAGTTGCATTCCAGCAAACAATATATCCTAATTGGCTTGTTTACATTTATTACCCACACGGTCCTGGACTCTGGGCTGTGCTTTGTGCTCTTCCTCTGACCCATTCAGTGCAGCAGTTACTGGGGGCACCTTGCACCTTGTGCTGGGACTGGAAGAGCTCCTGGACCAGGCTGGCTTCCTCAGAGTGCCCTGAGCACATTTCAGTGCTCGCTGCTGAGACGGCAGACGGGGCAATTAAATGGAAATGACAGCGGTTGATCTGATTATTTCCTTCCCTCCAATCTCCCTTCTATCAGGAGCTTGCATATTAAGGAGGCAGGGGGGACAACACCCCTGAACATTTGTGCCTTTGTCTGCCAGGGAGGAGGTCTATGCTGAGTGTGACTCTCACAGGGGTCCCTGACATGGGGGAAATGAGGAGAAATCCTGATCCGCAGGGAACTTCCACGTTCCAAAGCCCCCAGCCCCCCGTGTGCTCTGCTCCAGGACCCCAGGAGCTGCAGACAGCAGCTCTCCATCCCCTCTGAACCTCCTCAGAGAGCTGTGGAAGGACAATGCCCCATCCTGGAGCCAGCCCTAATCCCTTGCAGTGCTTCCAGAAGGGGAGCCAAGCCTGTGCCTTCTCTCTCTGGCTGCTGTGGAGCTCCTTTAGCACTGCACGAGGGTTTCTTCTCTCTCAGCCCAATTCCCTCTCCTGATTTCCACTCCATTAGCAGAGCTCCACCTGCCCAGGGCCTGGTGTGGATGGAGTCCCACAGGCTGGACACAGGGAAGCAGCACCAGTGCCATCTCTACCATTCCTCTCCTGATGGTTTCCTGGGGAGAAGCTTCCCCATGCACTGGACACAGAGACAGCGATGCCTCAATGTTCCTCAGCAACAATTTGGTTCCTTTCAGGACTGAATTCAGTACAACCACACATAAAGAGGCTGTGATTTAATCACAGATGTTCAGCAAGGGCAAAATTATTCACAAGTTTTGAGTTGTGAATTATTTTTCAGCCCCATTGACCAACATGTCTCACTCTACACTGTAGTATTCCACATTAATAGCTGATGCTGAGATTCCCAAATGATGGCATCTGTGTGGAAACCAGGGAGCAATTTTTTCTGGACAAATGCCTCTCTTTTTATCTGATTTCTGATCTGCTGCCTGTCACAAGTTTACTGAGCAACATCTACTGTGGGAGCTTTGTGTCCTAAATACAGAGGACATGTCCAGTCCAGTAAAATAATGCTATCATAATAATAATTGCCTCAATACTGTTTGTGCAATCTCTTTGCAAAATCTTGTTATTTGTGATTCTTATCCTACAACTTGATATGCATAATAGCTTGAAGGTGCTGGGGATGGAATTTTTCCAGCTCTTTGATGTGCCAGCAATGACTTGTCCATGTTTCACAGCCACACACTAATGTGGAAATTACTACAGCAAAATAAACACCAAGTCTAGTATTCTGTGGGATACCACGCAGGTGTATCACTGTGTGATGCAATCTCACATGCAAAACATGTATTTTTAATTCCACGTATGATTTCTTAGACATCTGATGGTCGCTTAAAGAATAAATTAACTCCATCACCCACAGTAGTAGGCTGGCTTGGGGGCTGTGCCTTGCAGATGCTTTCCCAGCTCTGGACTAGTGCATAACCTTGCTTTCTTCTGACTGACCATAAATCTGCAGCCTTTGGCTGCCACAGCAAATTTGTTGGTCGTGAACTAGGGGTCTTCGATAGTGTGTGCAACAAAAGCACAACCACCTGCGCAGAGGAGCTCACATATAACCTTCTCCTTCAGTGCTGGGGAGGCCTTCAATCTGCTCAGGTTAAAGAGCTTGCCAGATGTTCAAAATTTAATAAATATTCCTGGCATCACGTCTCCAGTGGCATCATCAATCATTACTACAAAGAACAGTCCAAAGAACAGCCTGTGCCAAAATATACCTTTGCTTGACTCCTTTTGCTGTTACAAATGGATCCAGCAGAGTGCCAGCCCCAGCCTCTCTCCAGCACACCATTGTGCAGATGACGGATAATTTCACAAACTTTTCTGGACATCCAGGAGTTGGGAAATATTGCCAACGATTTTCACAGGGCTGGAAGTCTGATGGCACCAAAAGCATCGCTAAGGTCAACGGGGACTTGTTACACGGGCCTGTCTTTTGCTCTGGGTATTTTTCACTGAAAAGCTGGGGACAAACCAGCTAATTTACATCCTAACCCCCCTCTTAGGCAACAGGCATCACTCTAATATCTAGAACACTTTGATCACATTCAGTCAGTATTTGTCCTTTTCCTGAAATTAAAATTGCTGCAGAAACATCTTTATTTATGTGCCACAGTGCTGGAAGATAAAGGTGCGTTTGACACTCATAGCCTGAGGGCATGTAATTTAGGCATGTGTAGATGATGATGTGCATCTGTTCCCAGAAGAATTAGGGCTCCCAAATTCTTACACATTCTTTTGAAAATTCCCATTTTAGGTTTTATTTCTCTCTGTTCCTCCCTAAATTGAGTTTAAAGTCAACTTCTGTTATAAAAGGGCTGAATACAAGTGTAAGGAGGTGGGAACAGCTGAGTGAGGCCTTGCTGAGGTACATTTTGGGTTTTTTTCAGAGAATTTAGTATGCTTGTTTCTCCAGAGTACATAGAATGACTATTAACACGGCCTTACAGTATTTGACATCTTAATTCCCTCCACTTTCTTCTCCTCAATTTGATAATCTCCCTCCTATTGAGATCATTATATGGACTATTTTTAGCTTCTTAAGGACTCTTGTCCCACTTTCAATGCAAGTATAGAACTGAAATGCAGTCAACAAGAATTATGTCTAACAAAGACAGAAAGAGAAAGGAAATTGCCTTCTGCTGCTCCAGGACAAAGAATATCCAACACAAGTGTGGGTTTAGTGGAAGCAGAGGTGAAATGAGCACTTTCAGCAGTTGAGAACCATCAGACACATCTCTCCATGTGTTGTCTCTTCTCAGCTTTGATCAAGAATTGTTGAAATAGGAGTAAACCCCCCTGAATTACTGATGTGTTTGGCTGCTTTTGCCCAGCATTGCTCTGCATTAGCAAGTACCCACTGAAGTTCAAAAGCCAACATTGAAGGTACCCTTTTGGCTCCTGTGCAAGAGCACAAGTGCTGCACCTCATCTACAGGTAATAGTTTTCCCAAAAGCAACGAGGTACGGGAAGTTCCTCATCCTGCTGCCAAATTAAAGTCTCAAAAGTCTTAAAAAATTCAAATTGGGAAGTACTGGGCCACTGTGCCCTTCTCAAGACCTTAGGGTGGGCATTAGCCACATCTCCAGGGCTGAGGAAGGAGTCCCATGAGTAAAATCAGAATGTTTAGGGCTCCACAAAGAGCTTCAGTTTGACTTGGAGGTGCTCAAAAACTGGCTGTAAGGCTGAATCCTTACCAACACCAAGAAAATATTCAAATACTCAATTATTTAGATGCACCCACAGCACATAAAGTCAAACTGTGTGACAGGGAGAGAGATCAGGACTTTTTTGTAACATGTCCTTGACTGTTGATGGTTTTTCCCTTCTCATTTATGTCATAAAATTATGTCAGCCAATTTTAATTTGTCCATGTATCAATTCGTTCCATACAAACAATTCATATTTGGCACTGCTGACTGTACAATTGGTCTGCATAGCCCCACTGACCATCCAGTGTGACACCTTCTGCAACTTAAATCAGTGACTTTGCACAAACATTCTGGTACCAAACCTTGTCATTTGGGGCTAACTTAGAGCATTGCCTTCAGAGAAGTGTTCAGCACTGACTGAAGGACTCGAGGGGGTGGGCAGTGCTCCACATCCCGTGGGTAACCTATTCCAGCATTATTCTCAGCGTTGAACTAAAGATGAGCCTGGCCCACACAGTGCAGCAGATTTCAAAAGAGCAGGTTTTAGCCAAGTGCAACTGGAGTTGCTATTTCATGCCATATTTGCCCAGCGGAATCTCAGGGGGTTGCACAACACACATACTGGGTTTCTGTACATTACTCTGATCCTCCAAAGTCCGCACGTCCAGATAACATGTTGACTTGGAAATAGAGACCTTCTAAACTGATACTTCTAGTGGATTTTCTGTGCAATGAAACTTTGTGATTCAATTCCCTATTCTTCTTCTATTTCTCAAACACCACTGTTGCTGAGCATGGAGTTTCCTACATGCTTAGACCAAACACAGGGGCAAGATTTCTTAGGAAGATAAAAACGTTTCTCCTTTTGGTGTTTAATTAAAAAGTAGACAAACTTTAAGGAAGTGTAGACGACAGCGTTGGGATCCTTTGGCACCCAAGAGGCAGTGTAAGTGGGACAGAGCCATTGCTCAAGACACAGGGACTCGTCAGAACACAGCCAGGCAACCTCACCTTTGCATGGGAATGGAGCAGAGCCAAGGTTACAACACCAGCCTGGCTAACATTAGAAACTCACATCCATGTTACAGAAGTGACCTGATTGCAGGAGGTGTTACAAGGCAGGTGACTGAAAACACAGTCTCTTGGAAAATCAGGCATGAATTCAATGCCATAGTTCTACCCTTAAATGTTCTCTTTGCTCTCCGTAACCACCTTTGGAGCACAGAAACATTTACCCTAAAACTCACTCCATGGGACAAACTACTGCAGTAAATCCCTAATTTCTTGCCTGGTGGGCAAAACTGAATGTTATGCTTGCCTTGTGACTGTCAGAGAGGGAAGAATTCGGAGAGGAGGAGAAGGGAGAGAAAATAGGAGGGATTTGGGGAAATACTGACTCCTTTAACAGCAAAGTTCCTGAGAGTTAGGCACTGCTCTAAGGAAAGCAGGTACTTGGCCTCAGAAAAGAACTTTGGTGAACTAGAGTGTATAAAATGATGGAGGTTATTATGCCTGCAGCCTCCTTGCTGTGCATTCTTCCACAGAAGTGCTCACACCCGCTGTGCGTGGCCAAATAACATGAATTAAAAATGCTGCATAGCGGCCGAGTTTGGTTTCACATGAAAACACCTCAGAACCTGGATTTTCTGTAACTGTCAATGCCTCAGTATCTCCAGCAGTCCCAATCCTGCATCTCACCAGGCTGCTGCTGACAGAATGGAACCAGAAAATACACTTTTAACTTCAAGATGCACCTGAAGCCTACCTGGAATCCCTGCAATCAGCAGCCTCTGGAGGGTATGATACCACCCAGGCCCACTGTGTGGAGGAAGGAATGCCCTAGACCATGATTTCTCCTCCCTACCCCCCAAGCCACAGCCCTTGGGCCCACCTGCCTCACACACAAAGCACGTGCTACGAGCCCACGTTTGCCAGGAGAGCCACGAGATCCCGAGCCATTCTGCAGGAGCCATTATCCTTAGGGATAATAAAATCCTGTCAGACGACAAACAGAGGAGGAACTGATGCCAGGTCAGGACAGAGCTGGTTTATGGGGAGCTGTATATTAGTTTTAGGACAGGGCTACTGGCAGCTCGTGCCCTAAATTATGTCTGGGAGACACGTGGAGTGAGACAAGTGGAAGGGGCATTAAATGCCAAGTGCTGCAGGGCAGGTTTATGGGGCCAGCAGTGGGTTAACATTTGGGCAAATGTCTCAGACATGCTAATCTTCTGCTTCTCCCTCGGAAATGACCAACTGGCTGCCACCAACCCGGCCCAAATTTAAAATATCAGCCATCGAATCCTTATGATCAATTCACAGAAAGGCCAAGTCACTCCGAATAACAAGTAAATACAAGGAAATTGCAAACTGCTCACAGGCATTCTGTCAAGTAAATTAATTGCTCAGTTCTACTTTATTAGGGGACCTTTATGGTTGTGGGCAAGCCTGCCTTGCTAAAATCCTTTGATCACTCCTAATACTGGAAGTCCTCTTTTGTGAGGCGAACTTAATACTGTTGTATTCATGCAGCTTAATCTGAGTAGGTGCTAAGTGCTTTGCCAGCAGAGTCCTTGCAGAGCATGGAGGAGAGATCATTCTATTTATTCACTTTTATTCCATTCAGTAGGCTGGACTTCTTTGTTTACAAGATAAATTTCTTGGCTGTCATTTTTTTTCCCCTCTCAGTTTTATGTATTGTACCATGTTCTGTCACTGTGTTTTTCTGTTTCTCTTTATCAAAAATCGCAGTCATTTCAAAAAAGCTGATCTTAAATCTTTTTCTGCTTCGAAATTAGCTGTTGCCTAAGCAATCACACATGCGGGTCAAAGTTTAAAGGCTGATCCTACACCCAGAGAATTCAATACCAAAAGTCTATTTGAGACCAAAGAGAAAGAAACGCAGATCCAAAGACTGTAACTTACCTTTTCAAATTTAGCCACTGCAACAGAAATGTAAACAAAGTAGTCTATACATTAAAAAAAAAAAAAGGAAAAAGGGGGGGAAAAAGGTAAGCCTTGATCTTGCCACAAGACACCATCCAATCCCAGCAGGCACAGAAAGGGAAAGTCTTCCAGTGGAACCAAGGACCTGGTGAAGTCTATTCAAACAGAGCCAAGATTTCACCAAGTGACCTCTCCCTTATTGATTTCAATCTCCATCACTTCAGAATGAATTGGAAAGATACTTCAGGAAAAACAACAGAAGGAGCAAAACGTTTCCTTGAGGAAAATTCAAGGGTCAGTCCTGCAGCTTTGCTTTAATTGTGCTCCTCTTGAGATAAGAATCTCTTCGGGGTGTAAATTGCCTCGCACTCCCTGCATGTGTAATGTCCCGGGCAGTGCAGGGAGGGGCTGGCAGTCTCAAGGCAGGAAGAAAACAGGAAAAAGTTAATTCCTATCCACATCACAAACTTTCTCTGTGCCTCCCATGAATTAGGATTTACAAGCAGAAAGCAAAGCAGGAATTAAAAAAATCCGTGTGAATATTTTATCCAGAACAAGATAACTCGTACATCCCAAAGAGGGAAGTTTCACCTCAGTTCAGATAAAATATGAAATATTCTTTATTATGCTCAGAAATACAACCAAATGAACCACAACTGCCACATGTGGGTGGTGAAGAGGGGCAGTGTCTAACTACGGGGATTGCTGAGGTCACACAAATGATGGGAGCACTTTAAGTGTCTCTTTCTCAGGAGTCACAGTGACATTCCTGGCTTTTTTTAATTTTATCTTACTGGATTTGCTCTTTTCCCTGCCTTCTACCAGCCCTAATCAATGCTGCAGGTCAGGTTGAAAGAATGGACAGCCCTCGAGCCACACACATTTAAACCACTTTGATGCAAATATTGATCCAGGAGCACAGACATGCGGAGGTGCTGCTTTTTTTAATGGACAAGCTTCCCTCTCCCTCCCTTCCAGGTTCACACTTCATGAGATAAAACACAAGTGCCTGCCCAAGAGCAGGAATGAATCCATGAATTAACAGATCCCAAGATAGCCCAGGCTCAGCGATAACTCCAGAAGGCGAGATGCCATCTGCATGAAGTGCATTGCATGGCCTTGGCTCCTGCAGCGGACACCGTGCAGCCAGGGCAGCTCCAGGAGCAGTGGTGGCAGGGAGGCCGTGTGTGCCACCAGCGCCTCCTGCCCCTGTACACAAGCAGTTTGCTGGAAAGCCACTGTCCACCGTGTATATTTAGAAACAGGGAGCGAGTCCAAGCTGCAATCCAAAGACGACATCAAGGGAAGGAAAGGATTCTAAGGACCGCTTTGAAATTCAACACTAAAAAGATCTGACATTCTTCTATCTGTAGGCATTTTTAGGCTGGACTGAAAATAAAAAGAAAACCTGTTTGTACAGAGAAAGCTTTGGCTGGCCCTGTGCCAAGACAGGAAGTCTATCAAAGCTGGGCAGTGTTTGAAAGCAACAGAATACTAGAACCAAAAAAAGAAAAGGGGGGTGTGGGGGGTGAGAGAAACCAGAATGAAAAGACTCACTTCCACATTGACTTTTCTGCTGTCTTTCAGAGGGCTGGGCACGGCTGTTGATAGCTGCACCCCTCCCTGTTTGTTCACCTCCATGCCCTGAGCTCCCAGGTGAGTGTTGCAGAGGAGGACATGGACAGGAGCCTCTGGATCCCGGCACTGGGATGGATCCAGTAGGACTGAGGGATCGCCAGGGCATGAAGCATGTGGGGCACTGAACAGCACATGTGGAGTGGGTTTATCAGGGATGTCACGGCCCAAAGGCACCTCCCTTGGGTCACAAGGGGATTTGTTGTGTGGTGCAGAGCCTTCACTAGGCACATTCACAATTACTGGAACACAGGGAATGCTGTCTCCCCGCCTCTGACCTTGGGAGAACATTAATTCTTAGCAGACATCACCTGTTTTTTTAACTTCTTTAACGTTTCCCCCCCTTTTTTTAATTTTTCCCCCCGAATTCCTGGCCGTAATATATTCAGCTACAAACGGCGCTGTCATCTCAAGCTACAAGTTAGAAAAGTTATTACTTTTAATATGCCACTACCTTAGGCCTGTACTGTTATGTAAAAGAAAAATAACCTTGTGTGACAGTTTAACATTGATGGATGTGCCTGCCAAATGCAAAGAGATAAATAAGCAGGTGATGAATAAACAGCACTTCAAGTAAAGACATTACGCCGCATGCATAAAACGGCGCCAGGCCCCCAGGAGCTGTGGGTGGCCGAAGGTTGGCCATTTCATGCCCACTCAGTAAAGCAGACTTAATCGCTTCCAATATTTTCTGTTAAAAAGCACGCTTAATGAGCCAATTTCACAAGCCCAGAGAAACTGATTATTATCTCCGAGTTCCAACTGAGTTGGTTGTTTTCCAAGAGCCGGTTTTGCCTTGACGGGATAAAAACCTTTCAGGAAAAAAAAAAAAAAGGAAAGGAGAAAAAAAATGAGGCTAGAAAGAAAGGCGAGGGATGGATGGCGAGGGCCGGGAGGGCGCGGGTGGCACTAGATGGCAGCGTTGCTCCGCGGCCGGGATGCGGCAGCGCTGCGGTTCGGCGGCTCTGCCCTCCCCGCTGTCCCTTCCCATCCCTTGCCTTGCCTTGCCTTGCCTTCCCTGGCATCGGGGACCCGCCGGGACACCGGCTCTCGCTGTCCTCGCCCTTCGGCCGGAGGGTGCGCCCCTCCCAAAGAGGGGGATTGCCTTGGGGCTGCACAGAATCACAGGGTCAGTGAGGCTGGAGGGACCTCGGAGGTCACACCGTGCCATGGTCAGTGTGTCCCTGAACCCCTCCAGGGATGGGGATTGCACAGCCCACCCCAGTGTGTGCCTCCGCCTGTGCCCTGCCAGGCTCCTGTCCCGTCCAGCCTTTGGAGGGAGCAGCAGCCTCCTCCGTCCCCTTGTCAGTGCTGCTTTGGGACGGCGCGGATTTTATTCCATCGGGAATTTTAATGGAAGTCCTGCAGGGATCCGTGTCTCGCAATCACAATCCTCTCCCCAAACCCTCATCTCCAAGGGCTTTAGGGGAGAAAACAAGCCGGAGCTGATCCACCAGTGGAGGTACTTTGCACCAGGGCACCCACGTTCCTTGCAGGGTGGTGGCGAGGGGCCACCTCCGACTGCAGAGCAACCTTGTGAAACACACACACAAACACACACAAATCCTCGGCCCAAAGCAAAACACACACCAAAAAAAAAAGCCTCCCCAACCCGGGATTATTGTCACCAGCAGCAGTTAGTCAATCACCACATAGGAAAGAAACCCCAGCAACTAGACCTCGGCATATAATTAACTCATCTATCAAAAAAAAAAAAAAAGAACTGTTGTTGGGTTCTAAATCAGAAGCCAAGCTAATTATTTTTTATGAATATTCATAGGAAACTTGTACAATTTCCAAACTAGGCCTTCAATTAGTAATCAGTTAACTAAATAACTGGTATGACTACTCCTTCTCAGGAAAACCTGGGTTTTAAATGACACAGACAAGGACACCGAAATGCTTTTAAAAAGAGAAGACTGTTGGAAGCTGGATGGTTGAAATCCACCATTTATGTCACAGATGAAGAACATCCTGAATTGCCACCATCTACATCGTGGATGAAGAGCATTTTGAAGGCCACAGGGCTCCCAAGGCAGAGGCCCTTGAGATGCTGCTCTTGGGAGCTCACGATGAAGGCAGGGGGTGTTCAGCAGCCTCTGCTGCTCTGCCACAGCACAGCCCAACCACAAGAAGCTCAAAAATGCAACCCCAGGTCATGCAGGAGACTCACTGGACGAAGGCAGGTTTGTGTGTCCCCCTCACTGAGAGATAACAGGTAGAGAAAATGCTTGAGGGTGTTAATCAGAAGATTAAAATGGTGCAAGAGCCTGCTGTGTGTTTCCCAAGCATATGGAATGGGGTGCTCTGCCCAGGGAACACCAAGTTCCTCACCTCACCCCTGCTAATGCTGACCTGCTAACTCCAGTACCTTCCATACATTCCAGGAAGACATCCTGTGCGTAGTCTTTTAAGTTCCTGACTCACCCACAGAGGCATCTGTGAGATCCCAGCTGCCATGGTTAGGAGATGTTAAGATTTCAGTAGAAACCCAGTTTTGCTGTGGACTTTACTAACCCCTTCCTGACTCAAAACCAACATTAAAGGCCAATGCCCAACTCCTCATTCTCCTTATGACTGCACAGAGACTGAGTCAGTCAAGATATTTCTGCCACTGTGATACATGACAGACTTACTGCTTTATTTGGGCTGAAATCCTTGGAAGATACTTAGACACCGAATATCTACTGAAATATGTTGGTAGTGCAGCGACCAAACACCTTGGAGGCCTTAGCAAGAAGGAATATCCTGCTAAAGACAGTATGTTAAGAGAGTATTTGTGTGGTCTGTGATAACCCTGTGAATTTAAGGAGTCTGCCCTGTATTTTGCCAATTTAAATCCGATTGTGGCTGGTTTCTGACCCAACCAAGAGACAGATTTGATGAAATAAGACTGGTAAAACTCACTTTAGGACAAAGGTTGATTTGATAATCATAATTGCATTTCTGCTGTATCTATTTTCTTAAGTGTTAGTAGATTTATTAGACTTTTCCTGTGTAACCTGTGGCTGATTTGCAGCTTCCTTGGTAATTTCTTAGTAGGCAGTAGCAATTTCTTATATCTTCAGTAATGTCTTGAATGTACATTTTTTATATTAATGATCTCACCAGGAGAAAAAGTGTACAGCGAATGCATGATGGCCATATGGAAAAGACAATGAAGTTTAGTAATTAAAACTGAAAAGGGAAAGAACTATGCAGTAATTAGAACACTGATTAATCAGCTGATAATTTTATCTTGATTAATGCTGCTGATTTTCCTCTTCTTATTGACCTAGGAAAGGTAGGTTTAGACCAATTAAATATAAATTATTCCCTTTTTTCACATTCCAGGCAGCTTCCAGTGTTCTAAGTCATACTACATTTAAGATGCAGCACTGAATGGCTCTTACTAAATTGGGCAGCTCAACAAAAGGTAAAATAAGGTTTATGTTCCAAACATGCTGATGCTTTTATCTATGGCAGGATCGGACAGAACTGGTTATTCCACTATTATCTGGGGAATATTAAAATTAGATTAAATTGCAGTGGAAAAAATAGACGCCTTTGCCTGTTTTAAACCTGTAACAGTAGGAAAACTAAAAGGATCCATTCATTTTATTGGGCCCAAGATATGGATGCATAATGCAGTCCTGGAGCTTCAAGAGAAGGTTCTGTATTAATGCTCTGATTTCCCTTCATGTGCAGAACTTTATTATCCAGGGGGGAAAATGTTGCTGGTGCCAATCTCACCCCCAGGTCTGCTCACAGACCATAAACAACACCACCTATTCCTGCTTTCCCAGGCCAGTTGGGGGATTAAAGCTACTTATTTTAAATCCTGTGACAGGGGAAGGGCTTTTATGCACGGTCTCACTGCTTTGCATTGATATGGGAATCAGGGGCTTTCCTGGTGGGACACACCAACATTCCACCACCTCAGAACCCATCCAGATGGTAAAGATCCTCAGAGATAAATAAGGAAAGCTTACAAGCAAGATGCAGGTATCTTAGTGCTGGAAATTCAGGTGGTGTCCTTGCTTTCCCTGCACTTTTTACAAAGCAAACCTTTCCCACTCTTTGTGCAACATGAAATCTAATTCTTCAGGTCACTTTTCCAGTGTATGTGACCATTCCTAAAGATCATGTGGCTCTGTTTTCTCTCTTGGATGGAATTACCCCATAGGGCATAATGAATTAATAAACAAAAAAATGACCAGGCAGTGGAAAATGTTTTGTTTGAATATAAATAACTTGTTAACAAGCACATACAGGTGTGCATAAGAGATACATCTTCCTGGAGCAGAAGTAGCCAAACAAAGACTAGGAAGAAACCAAAACAGCACTGTTGAGTTTTCATATTATTAGATCTGCCCTGTTCATTAATGTTTCTTACCTTCATGAGGAAATGGCACTTCTGTGTCCTCTGACAAGGGAACAAAATAAAGGATGCCCCAAGCTGGAATCAGATCAGGTGAGTGAAATGGATGGGTCAGCCATGGCATAGAAAATACATCATTGTGTCATTGCTCCAAACCCAAATTTGGCTGATTATGCAAAAAAAAGGTGTAACTGATTGCTTTTATTTTAGCAATGATCCAAACTCCACTGCCTTACAACTTTTCAGGGGTGTTAGTAAGGCTAAGCACGAACCATGCACCAAGAGAAATCCTGTTCTTTAACTCCACGTGTTTGCCCACAGCTCAACAAAAACCTTTTCATTTCCCCTTTCAGAGATCCAAATTTCACAGTCACAAAATTAAGAAATTTGTGAGGTAGGGTGGACATGAGCCTGGGATGAATTTCCACAGCTAAACAAAGAAAAATGAATATCCCATTAATTCTATTTCCCAGATGTCACACTCTATCCTGGCTATGCTTGGGCAGCTTTGCTCTGGTTCTAAGCTTTAGAGGAAAGGAGTGTGCAAATCCAAACACAGCCTGGGCTTAGGAGGAGACAAAGGTTAATGTTTTCAAACCAAGGTGACTAAAGTACAGCATTAACCACCCATTTCACATGTGTGGTGTCCCTAAAAAGTACTAATCACTTGCCAGTTCTCGGGAATCTCAAAATTCAGCATGTTTCAAGCCAGGTTGTTCCACCTCAGCCTGGATTTTCCAGCTGGGTTTTAGGATGGAGATGGAGCTGGACTGTGTTTAAGTAGCTGGAAGCACGTCTAACTGGGAACATGTTGTCTGTGCAACCACAGAAGTCGCAAAACAAAAGGAAGCCAAGAATCTGAGAAACAGTAACATGAAGAATTTTCAGCTTACAGCCATGCAGCTGCTGTTGAATTACAATTTTCTTGAAATAAAAGCAAGGGATGCAAAATACAAATTCAGCTTAAAGTAAGGCAAATGCACAGGAAGCAAACCCCATATCCCTGCTCCTTATAATCCCATTTGTGCATTAACCACACAATAGACCAGAAGGAACAATAAGTGAGACCCCTCACATATTCTTACTCACTGGAAAGCTTTTGTATGTGACTGAGAGCAGAATCTAATTATATATAATTAAGTATAACTTGCATACTAGTTTTTAAGTACAACTATGTATTAGTAATACCACAGATTGCTAAAAGTCCATGAGGAAAATGGAAAAAAAAATCAGTGACTAGACAGACTCTGTCTGATAGTTTGAAAAAATGCACTGTGCAGAGTGTTCCTTTTGTATCGCTATTTCCACAAATATTTTCAACAAAAGGACTAAATGTTGCAGAATTTTATTATAAACTTAGAATCATAAGGTTGATTATCAGTGCTGGTTTATAAATCAGCACAGCATCACCGACTTCATTTGACAGAAGCACCTTCCAGGACCACAAATGAAAGGAAAGCCAAGGCATTCCTGTTTCAAAAAGCTTTGGATGTCTCAAAACTGAATCATACAGGTATTGGCAAAGGGATAAAAAAAAAAACAAACTTCAGAAACGAGGAAGATGGGAATCGCCAGGGCTCACCTTGTTAATTTTAATTAATAACTGAGGACCTGAAGGACTGAAGTTTTACACCTCTGTTTGGGAAAAGTCAAGATATTTTCCCTCGAGCTCATGCAATGCTCTTGCTTTGGAGAACTTTGTAATTAACTGACAGCAGTAACAAGCTGGCAGGTGGAGAAGCTGCTCAGGTTTTCCAGCACGATCCCCATCAACAATGACATTGTTATGCTAAGAGCAGGAGCATTACACCAAATTGGTGGCAGGATACACAAGTTCACAGTGCCTTCCACTTGGCATTAACAACAAGGACCGCAGCAAAACAAAGGGAGTGCAACAGACTGGAAAGGACAGAGCAGAAACATACAGAGAAAAACTCACCCAAAATGCTAACAGGGAAAGTATTTAAAGTTTAGAAGGAATAGCAATGTATTTTCTATTAGCAATGCTGTACAAAAAGTAAATAACCACCTGATCTGCCAAACCGAGAAGACAAACAGAAAGACAACCACAGCAGCAACCACACCAAAGCCTAACACGAAATTATTTTAAAAATCACCAAACCACACAGTTTTAAGATTGATAATGCCAAATAAAAAACTCTATTACCAGCAAAGTGAAAGCAAGGAGGTTACTCATGACCAAGAAAAACATTATATCCGATATGGTAATTAAGATCACAACTTGCCATAGATATGACTGAAATTACAAGAGGAAGTTGATGCACAGAGTCAGGCTGAAACATTGCTCCAAATGCATGGGAAATTCAAGAAGAATTGGGATTTTAGCCAGGCTCTGGGTCTAGAAATCCAGCTGAGCTCCTTGGGAGACTTACCAGACAGGGCACAGAGGCCACTTTGGCTTAGCAAAAAAAGTGCTGCAAGGTAATGAAAAGTGTGTGCAATCAGCAAAGAAAACATTGAAGTTAATTGCATTAAGTGGCTGATAAACTGGAGAGAGTAAGAACAACATTGTAAGTTGAACAAACATAACAAATATTCTAAAATAAGGAGGAGAAGTGCCTGGAGACAAATCAAAGTACTGAACTGGCAACGTCTCCCAAACAGCCTCAGCCAGACCCATTTGGTGCTGGTTATTGTACAGAAATTAAGAATCCCCCAGAGGAACCTTCCCAGGGAAGCTGAGCCATCAACAGTGACCCAACCCTGCCATGTTCCACAGCGTTTTTTCCCCATTTCATCACTTGTGCAACTCCATACAAAACAATGTTCAGCGTTGGCAGCTCCGATGGCAAAATGAGCACAACTGAGCAAAGAGTCCCCAGCCAGAGGAGACAAGTCTTGAAAAATGAAAAGGTGATGATTTAATCGGAGGGAGACTCGACACTCCTGTGATCTCAACATCTTGTTACCCATTATCTGAGGTACAGACTCAACAGTCTCACAGATCCCAATCCTGTGCCAAGGTTTCGATCTGATAAATGATGGATAAATATGGTAAAAGCACTACATGTGAAGAGAGCAGTTCCAGGATGTAGCTCCTCAGGCTCCAAAGAGTACCAGGGCCAATGAGGGGTCTCCAAGACAGTGAACACACCTCAAGAGAAAGGGATGCTCCGGCTCTGGATGAGAGTGACAGGGAGGAGACCTCCAGAGATCCGGAGCTATAAAGCATTCCAGCACAGCACTCCCAAGTCCCAGTTGAATGATGAACACCAGTGGGATTCATCCACCCGTGGGTCACTGGTAGCAAACTGGTTACGTGTGAGGAGCACCCAATTAGTTACACTGTATGAAGCTCTAGGTTTCAACCAATACCCACTTTCATGTGTACAGTAAGCTTGGCAAAACTCAGCATTCAGGAGATTTGGAGAAACTCTCCCTCTCCCACCTAGCAGAGAATGACTTTCCAGTCCCATATCCAGCCTTGGTCGGGTTTTAGACTTGAAAAATTGCAGTCCTAAATAATGTAACATTGCAGAACAGTTCTGCACCAGGAGAAACAACCTCCACCTCCCAGCTCTCAACAAATGCACTTAGCGTTCCCTCCCTCACACTTCTGGTAGCTCGTAGCTTTCAACAAATGGCACCATTTACGCTTTGCCCCTGCTGTTCCGACAGCTCAAGGTCTTCACTCCCAGCACCACTGAAGGCTCCTCCAGAGTCCCATCAGAATTATTTTTTCCAAGCCTGTAGCTCCCAGCTAACTGAACACACTGTCAATTCTCTACAAAACTTCAACTTCTCCTTCCAGCAGTCTTTTTTTCCTCCCAGTCTCAGCGACCCACAATTCCACACCTGGGCACGCTTGTATTTTTTCTTAGAGCAGCCATGATCACCCTTGGTCAAAAATATCCTGTACTTTTCTGCAGCCCCAACAGCACTTTTCACAGCCGGGATTATTCTCCACATTGTTGTCTGCAGTCAAAGTCACTCAAAAATTCCTATGGTCCCAGCAGCACTAAAAATACATAACAGCCTCCTTACAATAATGGCTGTGAATCACAGCATCCCTCAGCTGACATAAGTAGTTAAAATAGTTTAAAAAAAAAGTTAAAATAAAACTTTTTAAAAGTTCAAGTGAAAAATGAAAAAAGGTTGAAAAGGACTCCCCTACCGTCTAACAATATTAAAGTCTGCCTCAAATTTACAAACGTACTCAGCAACATCAAACGCGCCGGCTTCAAACACACGCGGCAGCTTCAAACCTGGCAGCTTCAAATGCGGCAGCTTCAAACACACGCGGCAGCTTCAAACGCGCCAGCTTCAAACACTTCTGTGGCAGCCATCTTGCACACGCTCAAAAGAGCACAACCTCAGAAACCTTAGGCAGGCACCTTATCCACGAGGCTACACAGAGGCTTTGTTACAAAAAGGAATTATTGGGATTTGCAGACGTTAAATTAGCCCGTAGAGGGAGCTCACACCGTCCCATAAATGTACAGTAATTGGAACATACTGTAATTTAAAACATTTCTCTATTAAGCTCTCTGTAGAGAGGCTACAGAGGTCAAAGTAGAGCGTTCCTTACTTCACACCAACCTCTGTGAGCCCATAAAATTTCATTCAAATTAGACTCCATTGGCCACGTATTTTGTGGCTCCAACAAACAGAAGAAGAGGTGTTTGGCCGTGTATTCTCCACAACAAGCACGGCTCCTCATAATCATCGTCGGCGCCTGATGTTGGAACAAGAAAGTCTATGTCGGAACGCGGCAAGAACAAAGAGCCGCCGGTCGGAATTGTCATGGCAATGCCCTCGATCTCCCCACACGTTCCTCCTTTCAGGCAGCGATGGTTGTGCTCTTTTTATAACTTGACTAGAGCTGCTCCGGCGTCTCTCAGGTTTCTGTGCTACATGCAGTGCTTTCAAAGACTATTATAATAGTGTGTTTGATATTCAAAGGTTGACGATGGAAATTGGTGCCTACTGGACATTATTTAATGAAGCCACAAGTAAACAATGACCCAAATTCCTCTGGAAACGTGGAACAGAACGGCTACTCTACAGAAGAACATGTACAATAAATGTGAAGGGAAAAGGAATTTTCTAACACCGTAGCACAAAAGCCACACTGGAGAGAGAGCCATACCCTTAGCTGGAAAGGTTCTGAACATGGATATTGATTTACATCACCCAAACCAGAACAGCAGAGCCCACTTAGTCCATATAAAGGACATTCCCTTCCCTCAGCCTCAATGCACAATAGAGCAAAACAGTGTGCAAGGAAATAGGAAAAAATGTTAGCAAGAAGAGGTTTTGTTTGATTTAACATAATCTGGGACATTCTAAGCATTGCACAGATTGATGAGAATTCAATATTAAGTGGTATTTTCTACACCATAACGAAGCCAGCAAATGTTTCCTTCTTGGGTTGGCTTTGGAAATGCAAGTGCCTACGTCCTTTAGAGACTTGGTGCCTCCCATTCTGCAACATTCATTTTTAACCTTGTTTTAATTTTATTAGGGAAAATATGATTGTTCTGAGAGACACATACTCAAATCATCAAGAATCATGAAGGAAAAGGATATTAATATGACACATCAGAGCAGGAACGGCCAGTTTGCTGAAAGCTTCCTCTAGCATCCATATGAGCCTGGCCACACTGTCCCACAGGCCTTCAGCAGGCTCAGAGCCTTGGTTTCCACCCCACGCATCTCATCTCCCCCAAAGCCACGAGTCAGCTTGATGTTCTCTAATTAAAGCAAACCAAACTGCCCATCCCCACCTCTTTTCCCCCAGTATTGCATGATATGGACATAAATTAACACACTTAAAGTGAATTCCAACACCTCCAACTGTCCAGTCCAAAACTGGAGATCCTGTGCTACCCCCTCTCTTGTAGCCCTTGCTCACCCTGTTGCCTCGTAGGTTCTGACCCAGGAACACCTATTTGTCACGTTTAAAAAGGATATTAATCCAGCTGAATGCAGCCAGTCAAGAATGTGCTTTGGTGATTTCTTGGAGTGGAGGGAGAGTGACCTCTAAGTGGGAACTGCAAATCAGAAATCATTTTAAAGAGAGATGATTTAATAAAGCTGTAACAAAACTTGGGAGATCCACACCACAAGGTGTACAGTGATGGAGAAAGCTGGGTGGTTAATTCAGGCAAGAAAAGCACCAAGTGCTTCTCACACACACAGGCATTTATCTACAGAGCTGGAAACTTTGGGTGCCTGCAGATCAGACCTGACAGTCCAAAAAGAACAGAACTTTTAATGCAATCCAAAATATGGTTCTGAAGAATGAGATTAGTATTTCTTGATGTATTTTCAGCATTCCTTTCTCCACTCCTCTTAGAAATCAGAAGATGCAGAACTAAGAAAAAAGTATCTTAGAAACAGGTTTTTTTCCTTTTCTACTTTTGAGAAGCTCTAATTAAGGATTAGCCCCAGTTTTAGCTGTAGGTCTGGGGGAACAGTCTCTACACAACTGGCCCATTGATTGTTACTGATCTAGTGAGGAGCCTCACCCACAGGTGCCAGGAGAAACTTTTGGGAGCTGATCCTCTCCTCCTCTTCTCACAGAACTTGTAGGAGGGGTTATCCATTTGATTCCCAGTAAACTCACATAAAGAAGAAACCCATTTAGGTTTGCTGGCTAATTTTTCCCCTCCAGATTTATGTCTACTGAAATGTGAGGTCTTGCTTAGTAATGCAACCTCATTCCATTTCCCCTTTGAAGTGGTTATGTAGAACTTGGGTTTAATGCACTAAATGAAAAATATTCCCACCTTTATACCTTTCAGCAGCCAGAAGAAATAAAATGATGCAAACCAGAAATGAACAGCTCATAAACTTCAGGGGGTGCCAAAGAAACCCGCAGAGAGCACAGAGATCCGGCAGTGAGTCAGTGCCTTTTGTGCAGGAGCTCTGTCCTCCACCAGCGCCCATTCCCTGCCGGATGCCGATGAATGGAGCGCTAACGCCGGCGGGGACAGGGCCGGGCTCTGGTTACGGTTCTGCTGTGAGGGGACAGCGAGGGGTCTGCATCTGCTCTCCTGCTCCCAGTCCTCCCACCCCGGGCTGGTCCCCAGGCAGTGCCTGACCCCCGGTATCCTGGGGCACAGGCAGAGGGGTGTGGGGATTCCCCCGGCTGCTGCTCCAGCCTCCAGGAGTTTGGTGCTCAGGAATTGCCCAGGCAAAGGGGATGGCTGAGTTTGGTGCTCAGGAATTGCCCAGCCAAAGGGGATGGCTGAGTTTGCTGCTCAGGAATTGCCCAGCCAAAGGGGATGGCTGAGTTTGCTGCTCAGGAAATGCCCAGGCAAAGGGGATGGCTGAGTTTGCTGCTCAGGAAATGCCCAGGCAAAGGGGATGGCTGTGCTCAGCAGCTCCCACCACTGTGTGTGCATCTCTTGGCATCCCCAAAGCTCTGTGTGACAGGAGATCCCAGGGCACACAGACCCCGACAAAATGCATCTGTTGTTGCTCACCAAGCACTGAGTTGCTCTGCATTTCCCTGTACCCTGCCTGGGCCACATTCTGAAGAGGATTCCATGAGTATCTCTGAGAAATCAGAGTAATTCTCTCGGGGTGTCTGATTGGCATAAAATTACAAGAGCTGCTGGGAAGGTGATTAGCAGGATCGTGCCTTCCTGGCCATCCATCTCTGGAGGCTGCACGAGGTCTCCAACCCCTGTCAGACACCACACTGGCCTGGACAAGATAAAGTGAACTTCCGAATAAAAGAAATTCTAAAATCATGCAGACCCATAAATTTGTCACAAAGCTTCTCTTCAAGCAGCTCCATTTCCTTCCAAAGCCCAGGCGGCCGAGGAGCCAGCCAGCAGCTGCACAAAGGATCATTTGGGCTGTAGCATCTGAGCATGGAGAAACATTTCTTTTCTGGCATCTTTTCTTTTTCTTTCCTTTTTTTCCCTCCCTCCCTAACAGGTTAAATGTGAAAACCCAGAGAAACTAAATGATGACTTATCTTGTATACACAGTATGTGCTGCTCCTGTTTAGGGACCATCTGTGAATGTATTTCACGCAGCAAACATTCCTCATGTAATAACAAGGATCTGAAGGCTGGGACTTGTTGGGTTTTGGGGTTGGTTGGTTTTTTTTTCCTCAGAAGTAAATTAAAAAAAAAATCTATTTCAGTTGCAGTGCTAGAAGCCTGGAGGTCAGTTTATTCTAAGTAGGCACCACTGATGGTGGCAAAGAGATATTTTAAGAAAGCTTATTTGTGTACAATATCCACAGGCCATCCGCCTCAACTATTTATATGAATTCTTCAGATGGTGTATAGCTGGGCTAGCAAAAATGGAAAGTCATATTACCATTTATCATATCTAAACACTCCATTTTTCAAAACATGGGAACCAGGGATTTATTTTTTTAAATATATGTGCCATTGTAATGTTTTTAAAGCAAATTTTTAGATACTATCTTGATTTTTTGAGACATTCATCTCCCACTTACGACACGTGCAAAAACAAAATAAAAACTTTCCTGTTCAACAGAACTGCAGCATAACAATAATGCTCCTGGAATGCAGCTTAAACACCATTTTCAGTGTGTGATTCCACTGCCCTGGCACCATAATCTCCTCTCAGATGTTGTATGGAATTGGCAGCATTTTGGTCTGTTTGTGATTCTGCCTCTTACCTGGAGTTTTGACTCTAATTTCAAGCAATTGTTTCCATCTTCACTTTTATGAGATGGTTGCAGGGATCTTTGTTAGCATTACCTTTTTTTAAATTTTCACTGCAAAGGCTACATTTGGGAATGACACACTTGATACCAACACCCTTTTTCCATGCCAGCATTCCCTAAAATCTACTTGATCGGCTTTGTTTGTCTGGTTTTGACTTAATAACTCAATTTATGGTGGTCTGCACAAAGGGGGAACAGGAACCTGCCCACACCTCCCAGTTGTGCTGAGTCCTGCCACCTCCCAGCTCTCAGCATCCTGAGGGTTTCTGGTGTTCAAAGGAGGGGAGGTTTGCAGAGGCAGCAAACCAATTCCACCAATGTCTCTACGTGTGTGTTTTACAGCACTGCCTTCCCCACGTGCTTTTCTCTGAGGAGATTTCCCAGCTTTACCACAGATCCCACCCATGAATGTGTTTGCAGAGGGAGAGAGGGATGCTGGACTTGTCCTGCCCACCTGCAAGGGCAGGAGCCTCCAGTCTCTGGAGGGCATGTTGACTTTCTGTATTTATGGAGTGCCTACAGTCATAAGCCCATAAAAATAATCATTATTCCTTCTATTCTAATCATTAGCCAGTCCACCTGCATACTTGCAGATCACTTTTTCCAATACACCAATAGCTGTTACTGTATTTTTGGACTAAATGGATACTGCAAGGGAACCTGATGTGCTGTTTACAGCACTAGTCAATGTATCTGTAGAAAAACTGCAGTAAATATCAGAAAAACTAAGTAAAAATCATACTTCACCACCAACTCAACTAATGCAAACTGAAAAAAAAGATAAAGTTATCAGAGCACCTCATTCATAATTATGCAGTTATTCTAAACCAAATAAACTAGTTACTGATAATAAAGAATTCTGCCATTTATATGAAAACCAATGTAAATCATAGACAGTGAACAATGAGATGCCACTACAGCTCATCTCCCTCATAACAAATTCCTTCTGGGGATCCAAATAATATGCATGAGGAAGTATTTTAATGTAGAGATTGTTTGTAACAGGATTATAGGAGAGAGGAGGGTGCATCACATCTGAGATAGTCTATTAAGAGGATACCTTGGAATACAAATGGCTTGTGCAGTGTAACACAGATTTTCTGACAAAATGAGATTCTCCCTCTAGAATCAAATGCTGAATTACTGAAAACGAATGTCAAACAGGATTATGCAATTTGCCTAATGACAGAAGTCACAGATTACTGTGATCACAGGAAGAAAAGGTCTGTAAATAAACAAACAACAATCATGTCCAGCAACTCTTCTGGAACAAAATTCAGGCTGGGAAAACACTGGGGCCAGAATTTCCTGTCATTTATTGCTCTTCCCCTTGGTAATAGCACCACTGAAATCAATACAATTACATCAGGGGAAAGATGAATCTGCCTTCTAGTGTTTCATGAAGTTGGAAGACAAAATTAATGGAAAGCCCTAATATAATATAATTGACACGAATGCTGCAGACTCTGTCCTGCACACAGATCCATCAGCTTTGCTCTGCTGCCATAATAAATTGTTTGCAGAGTACAAAGTTAGCTACTGAAGGCAGGGAAGTGAGAACATAATTTAATATGAATGACAGAAACAGGAAAAAAATACCTAAGAGTTACACTAATAATATCATGAAAATGTTAATGGTATGATGATGGGTGTAACATTAACTGGGTGTTTGGTCTACTTCAACATCAGTTTAGAGCATTTGTAACCATGGAAGCTGATTCCAAATGAAATACTCTGTTTTCTAGTATTACATTTGATATTATGAAAGCAGAATTGGGACACGATCAATTGCTCTTCCTTTTCTTTTTTTTTCAGGGAGGGTGTGGAACTGAGGTTTGTGGGTTTGTTATTCCAGGGGAGCTTTTTGCATGCCAAGAAGATAACTCACACCCTTTTCTTATCTGGCAAGAGCATTTTAAAAATGAAATCAGCCCTTAAGGTCGGGTCTCACAGCACATCCTTATTTAGAAGGGTGGGTGGCATCTTAGAGACAATTCCCACTGATCACTTCTTAATGGCACTCCCGAACTCCTGGAACATTAAGGGAAAGGTCACACAAAGCCCCTGTGTGCCATCCTTCAGGGCACCAAAACTGTAATGGAATCATATATATTAACTCAGTCAAATAAATTGTTCTTGTTGCCTCTTCTGCGCCGTGGAAACAAATAGGTTCGAGGGGAGCTTTAGGCTGTGGGGTGGGATCAGATGGCTGATCACTGCTGAGGGGGGAATCACAGCTCCTTGTGCTGTGTGTTCCAAAGCTACAGCAGGTACAGCTCACAGAAAACTGATTCCATTAGCAGGAAATAGTCTTCTTTCCACACAGGTTTAAGGATAGGGAAGACTTTGATTTTTCTTACTGTTTTGGCCAAACTAAAACTGCTGCACCATGCACCTCGCAGCTCTGATTCCTGCATTTAACCACGGCAGCCTTGGAGGTGGGACAATGTTGGGTCACCATAGGTCATATTCGTGCATTCTGATTTTAGTATTTTCTGGGAAAGTGTGTCACTCCAACAGTTAAACAGGAAGGAAGCTTCCCCAGGATGCTGTGATTGGGACAGGTTTGAAGGGTTTGGCAAGGTTTGTAGAGGAGGGCAGGAATGGCTGGAGCACACCAAAAGTCAGCTGAGAAGTTTTTAGGGATTTCCAAGATACTTTTTTTTCTTGCAGCTTCCTACTTTGAATAATCAGTTATGTCTCCCTTCAAACTCCCAAGGATTTCAAACAAATAAAAAGTTAATGTATTGGTTTTTAAATGAGCCATTTGTCCAACGTGCACACAGAGGAGGGGCAGAGGTGCAGTGTTTATTACCAGGAGTTACCATCAGCCTCTTGTTGCAGCTGCAGAGCAAGGTTTAAAATCAGTGCTGGTGGGGAGGAGGGACTCAATGGCACCGAAATGCACTCCTCACCCCAAATATTTTCTGTTTGTTTCAATCATTTCTTCACACCTTGCTTCAAACTGTCTGCTGACACGAGGACAAATGTCTACTGCATGAAGTGCATTGTCCTTCTCTAATCCTGTCCTGGCAAATCCATAAAAAACTACTTTTCTGCCCATGATTCCACTGTGATTTGGAGCACTCAGTCTGAAACACGGGTTTGCACAGCAGCATACCCATAACTATTGGGATCCTGTACTTTTAAATGCGCAAACCACAGAGCATGAGCTTGGCAGCTCACATAAGTCTACTTCATCAATGCAGAATTGAATATCGAGCACAGCTTTGAGTTATTGGGACATATTCAAGATAAACTTCCATGTAATCAACATATTGTGTAGGATTCAGGTTCCCAGCACAGCACATTGGACATCAGGAGGAATTTCTTCTCAGAAAGGGTTGTGAAACACTGGAAGGGGCTGCCCAGGGAGGAGTCACCGTCCCTGGAGGTGTTTAAATAAAGACTGGAAGTGACACTGAGATCTCTGGTCTGGCTGACAAGGTGCTGTTTGGTCACCAAGGGGTAGGACTCAGTGATCTCAGAGGTATTTTCCAGCCTAACTGAGTCTGTGAAAAGCCACTTGTAAGTTTGTCACCTTTGAATGTTTGCTGCTATCCTAATGTTTTCCAGTGCATCCATAAGGATGTGTAAGAGTTTAACTCGTTTTTCATTCGTGGTTTTTCCTCTGTCTTGAAAGGCTTTTAGGCTAAGCCTGAAGTTCTGTCTTAACACTCCAGAGACTGACAGCACATGGGGATCACATTCCTGATATGTTTCAAGTTTAAACTGAAGAAATACCATTTACATTAAAAGAGAGAAAGTGACAGAGAGAATTGGTAAGTCTGAATAAGCAACCACAAAGGCCAGGAAGCAAATTAGCTTAGAAACAAGACCCCTTTTCCACAAAACAAACAAACAAAAAACCAAAAAACCCCACCAACGAACCAAAACCCAAATGAAAAACCCTAAATGTATATAATAAATGGATGATATATATATGTATTCAATGTGATGTATCCCTGAGTGTGTCAGTCGTGGAACACATCCTGCCCCAGCCTCCCAAGCAGAAATATATGTCTGTATTTTGGGGTTGATAATTGCCACTTGGTGCAGTTTGATTGAAGAGAGGCCACTCGACTCTGCCTGGGGAACTCTCAGTCAGCAGGAGGCAGGGGAGCAGTGGGCTGACCACAGGAGGGGACAGGAGCAGAGGGGACAGGGCAGGTGTTAGAGGCAGGATGACCAGTAATGTCATTAGTGCAGGGTGTTCTCCAGCTCAAAATCGCTTACAGAGTCATTTCTCAGGAAGATCACTTAGGAACTGAGCTCGGGTCATTTGTCATGTCCTACAGGTGGAAGCCAAGCTAATAGTCGGAAATGAGGGCTCTCCCCAACTGATGATGGGGATATTAAGGAGAATTAACAATTCTTCCTTTGGAAGAACTGATTGAAATACCTCTGACAGGCACCTCTGCAGGGCTGCTTTAGCTTTAAACTGGAACTCAGCCAGACTCTTTCTATGGCAGGGCTTTCTGCAAAGAAATCTGCTTTATCCCTGCAGTCATCCCTACAGAACTTTTTTTAACTCAAAATACCAAAATATAGATCATGACATAAGACTCAGCCCCTCTCTGAATAGTTACTATTTGCTGGGCAACAAATTCCAGCTCACTTCCCTTGCTGTCTGAGTGAAGGCTGACCCTGAAATGACCAAACCAGTAACCTAAACAGCCGTGGAAATAACTTAAGGCGTTTTCACCCTCCATTTAGTTTAGATGTTTCTTACTGTTAGAACTGCTATTCCTACAGGATTAATTATAAATAGTTATCTACTGATATCTACAGTAATACATTTTGCTTCTGAGCATGCACCACTGAGTTTTATAATGGGTTGTGTATACACTGCAAATGTTAAACAATATTTTCATTGAATAATGACAGGCAATGTGTATTTGCATTTCCTGTGAGATTTAATGATGCGGTGGGATAACTGTATGGGAACTGGGAATTAATATGAAGACTTAGTGCCAAAGCCACCTCCAGGACAGCAGGCACACTGCTCATTATCCTAATAGATTTTGAACCCATTTACTCCATGCTAGACTTCGGTTCTCGGGATCAAAAGTCACTTTGTTTTTCCTACACCTTATGTAGAAACAGAGCTGAATAAAATAAATATTGCTTCAACTCCTCTTTCCTTTCTCCAAAGGCTCTGGGTTTTCCTCTGGAGGAAGAAGGTCCTTCCAGCTCCCCAGGCTGCCTCAGAGCCCTCCCTGCCACCAGCGCTGGGAAGGGGATCACCAGCGACCACACCACTGCTCCACTCTCAGGACTCCCTTCAGCCCAACTCAGCCCCACCCGGCACACACAGGGGGTTCATTCCCTCCTTTCCCTGATTGAGGAGCGAAGGAGAGCTGGAAGGCGGGGAATTCGGGGACGCGAAGGGAACCGGTGCAGGGAAGTGGCCCATCCATCACCCAGGGTGCCTGCAAGCTGCAGGAAGGCAGCTGTGACCTGGGACACACCTACTCGAGCAGTCACTGGAACTCACACCTGCTGCAGGTTTTCAGGAAAGCTTCAGTTTATAGAATGTTAAAAACCAGACAGAGGGGAACTAGGAAAACCATTTACATTTTAATTGCTGAACGATTTTACTTTCAAAACCAGATGAGGGTAGTCTTGTCTCTTTAATGCCAAGCCCCTCCAGGACTACTGAAACAGCCCCCAACTCCCCCAGTTTAAAAGCTACAACCTATTTCTAAGTAATACCACACATTGCTCAGTCTCCCCCTTTCCCATGGTAACTCAGAACTTTGTTTCCAAAGCTCGGGGTGAAGGAGTTAAAGCAGCCACACTTCCAACCACACGGAAGTTTCAAACTTGTTTTTGCTTTCTCCCCTCTCTTCCTGTGAGCCTTGTCCATGGCACAATCTGCCAAATTCATTTTACAGTGATATTTTAGTGTTTCTTCTCTCATAGAATTTTAATGTGTTTAATCTGACAAACTGAAGTCTAAAATATGCACAGACCCATTTCTCTGAGTTGTTATGAAGTCTCAGAGCCCCTGCCTTACATACTCTCCCTGAAATCAATACAATTACACCTGATAAACATTCTTCTCATGTACATTGGAAGAAAGTACCTCTCACGTTGAGTATTTCCAATGCTCTCTAAGTGGACACACAATGGGAGGAGGGATCATGGAAAATAAAGTGTTAAGACAAGCTTCCTAAAAGGAGAATTTTGTCTGATGGAGCACTGGCACTGACCAAGAAGAAAAATAATTCCTGAAAAAATGGCACCTTCACAGTGGTGATGCTCCATAAAAGGAGTTTTCCCATTGGCATCAGTGGGAATAAAACTGTGCAGAAGAGCAGCACAGAAGTTCACATCTGGCCTAAGCTGTGACCTTCCCTGTGCCCAGACCTGGATAACATGCCAGGAACATGCAGGAGCCACTGCAGACCTGTTTGACTAAATAGCATCTAAGACATATCCCTTCATCTTTGTTCCACTGGTGGTGCACTGGTAGACATTACTATAAAATTAGACAATTACTGTAAAAGCAGATTCCTCTAAGAGAGCCACAAATGGAATTTAGTTGTCTTTAACACCACCCTCATCACCAAAAGCAGGTTCTGTGTGTGGTGTTACCCACCAGCATCCCCACTGGGAGCACTCTGGAGTGTGTGGTCATTAACTGACCGGTGTTATTATGCAGTGTCTAAATGGGAGTCTTCATTTGGTCTCACAGTCAAGAAGGTGAGGGTGACATTTCATGGTTAACTGTGTGTCACTGAAGCAGTGGAAGCCAAGGTATGTTTATGCTCAAAAAAGCAAGAAAGAGAAAACACAGCACCTCCAAGAGCACTTGCACAGCAGTTCTGTTCCCTGGATAAAACCCTCACCTGTGCAATAAAGCAGTGTGGTCTCCAACCCCACACAACATAGAACGTGATGGCACCTCAATCTTTGCACAGTCTCCACATGGGACAAGTCCCACCACTTCAGTCTCACTCATGTGGACTTAGTAAAAGAAGCTTTAGTCAAATGACAGATAGTTTTTGTTTTGTTCCACTTTGGCTCTGCAATCCTGTTCATGAGAAAGTTAACTTACATTTCCCTCCCCCTACACTTGTAACTTGTCAATCAGAAGCAATTTGATTTTTCTCAAATTGTATCTCAGCACACAAACACATTCAAATGTTGAATTTATTTATCCACTCAAAATGCCTGTCTGGCACTGCTACTTCAGCCATCTCAGTGTGAAGCAGATGCAGGAGTTTTTCTCCTTCCCCAAGAGTGGATACCCAAGTGTCTGACTTCACTGCAGTGGGTTTGAGTGGCCTGTGCTCACTGCCCATGGGGGACGTTGTCCTGACTGTACCCTCAGGCTTTCAACAAGGTTTGTCACTCGAGTTCCTCCCTCTAACATCTTTGCTTAAAACCAATAATGATCAACTTGAAGCTCTTAAATCCAGCAGCATGAAGCTTACACACCCCTAGAAGTGTGGTGCTGAACCAAAATATTCTCTCTGTTATTAACAGAAGCCGTGTTTGTGGCTAAGGCCCCGGGCCTGAAGGAATTTAGATTCATTCCCTGTGCTGTCCCAGACCTCAGCTGTGACCTCTGGCAAGTCACCCAATTGCCTTGTCCTCAATTTCCCCCTTTGAAGCAGGGACAGATGCAGCTCCATCTGTACTGAGGGATGTGCAGCCATGTGGTCACAGCCTCTTCACACAAGGGGAGTTTGTGCAGCAGGTACTGTGGGGAGGGTGTGAGTCCTGCTAAACCACTCATGGAGAAGGTGTGATTCCTTCTTAGGGTCCCTTCCCCTCCAGTAGAACAGTTCCCCCCTATAAAATGAAGACCCTCACTGTCTTTTCTCCAAACCTTTGTCCATCTTGCCAATTTTCTGTTTCAGACCAAGACTTTTCCCTCATCATGCACCAACAAAATGGGCCTTATCCCCAGTTTGCACATTCACACACCCCATCACAGGCAGTAACAATAAAGACAACTTTGATTAACCCATTTCTGACCTTTACATCCACTGAGATGGCTCAAAAACTGTCACTTGGCCCAGCTGAAGGGAGGTCCTGGTGCTCTGTAACCCACTTCTGCTTCCTGGTGCAGAGATGCCCATCTCATTTCCTTACTGTCCAGGAAATGGGGATGCAAAAGGCTTTGGTGCACTCCACACCTCCTTAAAGAGAGGCTTTTTCCACAAATCCTACCCACTCTGAATGACAAATAGACAAAGGGTGCCTGCCCTTCTGAATGCACCTCCCTCCAAACAGACTGTCCTTAAAGCCTGTGAAAACAAGGAAATGGTTTCACTTAAGTGTGTTTGTTTAGACTCGAGGACCCACTTTGTTATCGCTGCAGGGGCAAAATATGCAAGATAAGTTGTCCTGTGTCTGGGTAAAAGACACTTCACAAAAGAGGAAGAGAGGAGAAATAATCCTGAATCTTTTATGTCGTTGAAAACTGACCTTCCTTAGCTTGAAACTGCCTGTAGGAGTCCCAGGACAGGTTGTTCTGACATTCTTTTAACATCGTTTCATCAGCACAGCCAAAACTAATCACAAGAATATTACCCGATGACAGGTGCATTTATTCTGTCAATTAAATCAGATGGTTAAATCGAAATGTGCCCCAAATCTCTCTTGTTTGCATTATCCATATTGGCATTTCTTGGCTGTGGTTCACTGCTGGCTGGAAGTCATCCAGCCCCTGCAGAGTCACTTTGCAATCCTGTGCCAGCAACTTTCCATGCTCTGCAGCAGCGGCTGCACCGGGACCAGAGTGGGCCTACAGCACTGACCTGGAGTGGTACTTCACTAAGATTTATTTAAGACAAAAGGAAAAAAAAAGGAGAAGAAGAAATCCCTCTCAGTGAAGGAGACTTAGATCAATGCTTTTGAAATGGAAAGGGATATATCACTTCACACCTAAGCACCAGTGATGTGCATGCATTAAGAAAGAGAAGGAAAAGAGACTTTAAACGCTGGCAAGTGACTACCATGCAAGAATAGAAAGTAAAATTCAACCTCACTTCTTCAAAACATATTTTCTATGGAGGGAAAAACCAGGTGTTGCTCTAAATCCATCAGAAAGATGAGAAAAGCAATGGCCATTCAGGTGTAACTGCAGTAGGAATCCACAAGCACTGAAGCACATGTGTATTAATAATTAGTTGAGTGGCCAACTCACCCCTTTACCAAGGAAGTCATAATCCCTTTTGTCACCAGGAGGAATATGGGTCAAACATGGAAGGATAATATATATAAGCATTGTTTTGTATTCTCTTCACTTTATCTTGATAGCCTGAGGCGTTTCCCCTGCACTCGGATTTTACCAAGAGTCACACACTCATCCATCAGTAAAATGGCCACCAAAACAGGTCTTTTGAAGAGTTTCCACACAGTAAAGTAGACACCTTTTACCACTAGGTTTTAAGACTTGTTAGTTTCTTGAACTGAGAAATAACAGGTATAACCCAGCCCTCAGGAGCATCTGTGCAACTCACAGGAAACCTGACACCAGTTCTGAGTAACACAGAACACAGTCCTATAAAACATCTGTTAAAGGCACATGGATATTTTTCCTTTCAGTGTCTGGTGTCTGCCTAGGCAACAATGAGTCCTGGACATGTTAGTCAGCAATTTTTCAAAGTATTATATTTCTAAATGTTTTGAAGGATTCTGTTGCTCCTTCCCCAGTGGCTCTGCAGGTGCCAGTGTGCCAAAGTCCACACCATGAAACTTAAGCCGTGCAATTCACCTTTAATTTGTAGTTTGTGGGTCAGTGTTAGGCTTAGATATTACAAACCAGGAAACTAAGAATTTACTCTTTAACTGTTCTGTTTATCCAAAAGACCAACCACACAATGCCATACCCCCATGTGTACTTCCCTGCACATGCAGCCCCCAAGGCTCACATCCAAGGCCACCCCGACAGCCTGCAGCTCTGTGACCCTGCACAGAGCTGGGTGAGGAGCCTTGCCAGGGGCTCTTCCTCTTTGCTGTTCCTACAGAGGCTGTATTTGAGGTCAGGAGGTCCAGACCTTGCCCTCAGGCCTCAGTGATCCTGAACTAACCTGCCTTCCTGGCTTGAGCTCGGAGTGGTCCCTGGCTGTGGATTAGCCCGGTGACCTGTTGTTGTCCCCACTCACCTTCCCAGGACGTGGACTCCTCCCGTCTCCATGCTGGCTGTAACCTTGGCTCGTGCTGGTGCTGCAGGACTGGGCCCTTCACTGGGGAGCCCACCCCCTCTCCCAGCCCTCTGTCCCCCTTCAGTTCTCCTGGAGCACCCCAGCCCAGCCCACCCTGCTCCCTGGCACAGAACAAACCAGGCTGTGTCCCTGTCCATAACAGGAAGATCTGGAATTGAGCTCACCCATGTTCCAAGGGCTCCAAACGTGGCTCCAAGTGTGATGGAGTGAGGATGGCACAGGGGAGCAGGGAGCCCCATGTTAGGTCAGCACCAGTAGAACTCTGCCATTTCCAGGTGTTTTACTGCCGTGTTCCTAAAATAAAGTCAAAATGCATAATTAACCATTTCTATCAAATCCCCATTACTCACCTTTTATGAGAGACATCATAACAAGGTTCCACTTAGAGTGTAATATTAAATACCCAAAAATTAGTTCATGACCTCTTTTCTGATGGATGTGGTCTCACATTCCAAAGCAAGTTATCAGTTAATAAATACCATCAATCTAGTTATTATTATTTAAAGGCAAGGATTAATGAAAACGAGGTGCTGATTATTTCATCCTGAGGTCAAAGCCCATTCTTACACCTGTCCTAAATCCAGCAGGATGCAAGTACAAGTTTTTGCACATACACCTGGAATTGTAACCCTGGCTTTAAAGTGGCAGCTGCACATTGATTTTAAGCAAGAGAAAGCTATGGAGAACAACAGGACTCTGTATTAAGGGTGACACCACTTATCTCCTCAGTGCTGCTCCCAGAGCCTTTTCTTTCTGCTCTAAACGGTTCTGATCTCACTTCCTAATTAATCTATCTTTGAGAAAGCCAGTAATATTCAGCTAAGTAGAAATTATCTTTATTTCCCTAGCTGTGCTTTCATCTATTGCACTGGGGAGGAATTCCTCAGGCAGTGCAGCGTGTTTAGCCATGTTTATATTTGCCACCTGAACGATAAGAATGTTTACCTTATTTAAAATACAACTCCTTAAGCTGAAAGGCTCTTCAGGCCTGCATTGGAGCTGCTTGGAGTTGTGTGCACGAATAATGTGCTCTTACAGTTTGTCAGCCACAGTAATTTTAAAGCTTAATCAATGGACTCTTGAAAAAGAAAAAGAAGATTTAAAAGATGACTTGTTTGGTAGCTCCCAAATGTCTAGGGAAAAAATATTAAAGGAGGATTTAAATCTTAAACCCCATATATTTTTACCATTTTTGACCAGTTCCACTGGTCAGATACATCCTTACTTTATGTTCCTCTATATATTCCAGAGAGTTATCCCGATACAAGAGAATATTCCAGACCCTCCCACCAACCTGTGGGTGAATCAGTTTATTTTAATGCCACACTAACAGAATGTAAACCACAGTTGGGATGGGTATTTTTAAGCCAAAATATCAAATTTTGCTGCTGAGAGACCTTAACAAAGAGTTGGTGCAAAAGTGCTATTCTTATGCAAGGCCATGCAGAGGAGACAGTAAAAATACATAAGAATAGCCAGAGAAGAAGTAAAGCACCAGTGAAAGCATAATTACCCTTTGCTTTGATGACACAAACCCACGGCTTTCCTGAGACACTCGCTAATATCTGTGATTTCAGAAATAGCATCATATGCATTATACATCCATCCCTCTGCTGAACATAAATTATATATCTGTGAGATTACACATTGTGTTTAAAAAAAATGAGAAAAACTCCCACCAAACAACAAAAAAACCCCACATACATGATGTTTGTATTTTCTCCTGCGTTCCACATCCTTCTGATGTGCCCATAAAGCTAATGCCCATTTAGGGGAATATGTTGTGGGACGACAGCACAGCAATATTAAGTGAGGCAACCATATGTTTCCCGCTTTTGCCATCCTGTTTGTGAGTGCCCCTGACTCTGGGTGCATCAGATTCCCATCAGTTTCCCTGGTGCTGATGGAATGCCTTTTGCAGGTGTTTTGTTGCTGTCATGCAAAGCCCAGACCTCCAAAAGCTGAGCTCCCCAGTGCATAGAGCAGCATCAGCTCCCTGGTTCCCTGTTGACAGAGGTCTGCTCCAGGTTCTTCCTTCACAAAATTATCCTAAGTGGCATCCAAGGGAATGCCTGCACCCTGGATGCCTAAAAGAAGGACTGGGATATTCAGATCTACGTGGGTTTGGGTTGTGTTTTTTACCTGGGGACTGCCCACCTACAGCACACAAAGTCAGGGCTCTTTAAGCACAGCCACAGTCAAAGCCTCATTTGAAGGGACCATTTAATTTTTATCCAGCTTGAAAAAGAGCAGTGAAGTAGAAATGTATGTAAAGCAAAGTGTATCAGCTAAAAATCGACACTGACTTAACCCACCCCAAATCCCGGGGAGATTTTGAGGGGTTTTATGGCTGTGAAGACCCCCACCTCCCTGTGCCCCTTCTCCACCCAGATTCAAGTGTAGCTGCACAGTGTCTCGAAGAGGAAAACAACAAGAGGGGAAAAAATAAATATAACACAAGCAGAGAAACTCTAAGTTCATATTTTTATGTTAATGTGCTGGTAAGGAAAGGGCCTCATTTGGGAAGTCATAAAAAAAAAGCGTTAGCAGATCTCCAAGTTAGAGCATAGAAGCTTTCTCTGCAGATGGAGGGTTTAAAAGAAGTAAAATGATAACCACATAGTCGAGAGACTAGAAAAGAGACCTTGATGTTTGATAGTTGTAATAACCTGCAGAGTGCTCTAATGGCTCAGGGATCAGGTGCAGAACTATAGCAATAACAAGAGCTGAATAATTATCTCAGCCATATCTGTATAACCACAGTCCCAGAGTATGAACTATATAAGGAGGCTTCTGTTGCCTCTCCAAGATTTCCTGAAATGTTAAATCACTGAATTGGGAGCACTTCCAGCATTAGTACTGCCCAGTTAGAAAGAAATAAAGCCCAGAATCCTCTAGTGGCAGTTCTAATGTCTTTGTTAATTATGAATTATGGGTAAACATGCAGACTCACAGAGGTCACGGCTGTCAGCAACAATACTTTTCAAGAAGGATTTTTATGAGGGTCTTTTTCATTTTGCCATAACGTCCTTTACATATACATAAAACGCACCGAGAATACAAAAAATAGTGTTTGTTTTTGGGGAAGGTGTAATTATTTTCCCCTTGTTTTCCACCCTCTGCACAGCCACGTCCCCGCTGCCAGGATGCTCCAGTGGCTAACTGGGAGCTGCTCTGTGAACACCACCAGCTGCACAGCTCCAGGGGCTGGGGGTGGGTTCATGGGCTGGGGGCGAGAAAGTTTGGGCTTTGCAGGGATCCCACCAGCTCCAGCCACCCTTCACACAGCACACAGAGACAAAGGCTGCACACAGTATGCTTGATTAACCTCACCTAAATGGCAGTGCTGATCTCCGAGCTGTCCCAGGAGTGCACATAAACAGGATTAAAATCATATTATGTGTGGATCCTACCCAACAAAAGCAACTGGCACAAAATCACTTTAATTAGGTGCTAGCGGCTGTAACTCATTCAACTTTGGCATTCATTCTGCTCTGTCCCATCAAAGAACTTTTGGGGCTTTCCGTGAACGGCAGGAGGAATAAAGGAGATTTAGAGATGACACTGAACAACCTATTGCTGTAATTGTTGGCTGCTTTGTGAAGGGTATGTGCAACTCTGAGGACAACACTCCAAAGGGCTGGTGAAAGCTACAGCTTTGACTCACAGCTTTCAAGGCAGGCAACAGAATTGTAACAGTGACAATGGGGTTTTTACACAAGTGAAATTCAGAAGTCTTGTCCAGTTTCCCAGAAACCTTTGACTGCTGGCTGAGTTGCTTGAAATCTCCCTCTGAGTTAGAGACCTACAATAACATAAGGTTTCACCTCAATTCTGAGCCATGGAAATGGAATTGTAGAAGAGATCTTTCCAGGACTGCAGAAGGAGAACTTTCTTCAGGCTCCAGATACATTTTCCCTATTTTGTAGGGACAGTGTGATAATAAAGAACTATCAGGCATGTGACAGTTCTCCTGGCTCAAAACAAGCTGGTCTCATTAGTAAAGCTGCTGTGGGTTTATCCAAACTCACTCCTGATTTCCAAATCTTAAACACATCCTTCCATAATACACAGGGTTCTTTTTCCAAATAGTGACAGATATTGTAGAAAAACACAAATAACTCCTTGAAAATTAATTTAGAAACTAGGAACATTTGCCACAGCCCTGCTGATGACCAGTAAAGTTTAGTTTTCTGGATTTATGACAATTCTGAATGGATGAAAAGTTCTCAACTCTTTGCCATATCAGAAAATACAGGTTATGTATTTCAAGTGGTCAGTTAATACTGACTCTCATCATGTGACAGAAATCTAACCTTGGCCTGTAGTGCTGACAGAGGGAAATTAAGGTAAAAGTCATTCTGCCTTTCTTATCAGAGGTAAATTTTTTTATCCATAAAAATTTTTTAGCATCAACCTCTCTAAGTTGAAGGGAATCTGGCAAAGGAAAGGAGTAACCACAAAGCCCCTGCACTTTCCTGGAAGCGACAACAACTGCAGAACCCAAATATGAGAGAGGTTGAAATCCTTCTCCCTTTCCTCGGCACAGACTGTAAGACTGTGTAATCTGCAGTATATTCCATAGGGGGCACATTGGCAACGTGGGAATGTCACAAGCAGAAAAACATATTTTTCATACCAAAATATCACTAGCAGGTAAGAGGACTGACGACTGACCATTATGTTACATAATAAAGATAAGTCATGTGTACTTGAATAGTTAACAGATGGACTAATTAGAGGCTGCATTATTTGTGGTGTAACTGATAGCTGGTGAAATCAAGGTTACTGAGGGAAATGGACTTGACTTTGGGAAAAAACCAGAGGGTGTTTGCAGGGCTAAGGCAAACTGCTTCTCAAAAGAAAGGGTTAACGAGCAATGAAAGAACAGAAGTGCATCTAATTAAAAGGCATACCAAGGCACGCAGAGAGAATCCAAGGGTAAGCAAATGGCACGGACCACATTTGCCTGCTGTACATGAAGAGGTGATATATAGACAACTGGTACAAAGGGTGAGGTGGCAGCAGGTAAAATGAGCTCCCATCTTAATAAGAGGTTGTATTTTTGGCCAAAATGGTACAAATAAATATATACAGGCACATACTGAGGAAAACAAAAATGTGAAGAGCACAGGAGTTGTCTGTTTGGGGGCACCTCTGAAGAGAAATACTGAACAGTGACCTGGTTCAAGACACAAAAACTACATTGATAAACATGAATTTTATCTCATTTCAAGGAGTTTATTAGCTTGCATGATGACCTTTGGAAATATCTCCTCCCCCCAGATTGCCAGTATAAAAAATGCCCAAGGGAAAGATAACATTGCTACAGGGGTAGGTATCATTGTCTAACCCCCAGAAGGCATAAAGGGCCTAAAATACAAAACACAAGTGAGATGAGAAATGTCTTTCTGTGTCAGGATCTACCATTACATGCTCATGGAACCTGTAGCAGCTGAAACCATCACTGTGTGGGCTCACACAGCACAGACAATGTTAAGAATGAAAGGGAAATCCTCATAATTGTTATCCTTGCAAACCCTTTTGCAGCTGTAGCTCTGGGTCAGCACTTGTCAACAGACTGTAGAATCCATGTAGGGAACTCCAGAAAAAATGCTATTGTGCAAAGGCTTCAAAAATCATCATGAAATTGCAAGATTCTAATCAAAAGAGACCCAAACTAGGAAGGCCCTTCTTTCAGTGGGCAGGCACTTGAGAGCACTCATGAGTAGTGGAACCAAAGCTAAAGGGAGAGCAAAACTGGCCAAGCATTATCTGTTTCTAGAACAAAATTTGACAAGCCCAGAGGAGAAGCACAGAGTGACTCAACATTACAGAAAGCTTGGGAGAGAATTCCAAGTGACTGGGCAGAAGGAACAAAAAGCTGAAGCACCTCCAAGAACACATAGATAAAGATTATATATATATAAATATACACATCTGTGTGTATTGAGACAATGAAGATTAAAATGCCACCTTAGGCACACTCCACAGTGCCCATCTGGGCATTGGGAAAGGCAGGAAAACAACCTAAGGAGTTTTATTGTAGTTTTAGTTTGGACTGAAAGATGGCACAGATGGTCAAGGGTTAAACCCAAACTGTGGTGTGAAGTAAATGCTGGAAACTTGTCTTCAGGTGTGAAATGCAGGGGTGTAAACACAACAAGCACCCACTGGAATCACATCACATTCCCCACACTGAGGGTGCCTGTGCCTTGGCCAAAACGGGCTGTCAAGCAGCAGTTTTGTGCCTGTCTAATTGAGTTGCCGGGTGACGCCGTGGCAGCAATGTAATAACACTTTATAAATCATATTTGTTTGGAGTGGGATTCCTGATGGGTTAATATCTCATAAATAGGCCATGATTGCTCTCATTTCTAGGTTACACACAACATCTAATCCTCCAGCTATTCAGGGGCACTGGCTCAGATACTCTCTGAGGCCCCAGACAAAAAAACCCACACTTTGCTGGAATTCGGTAAATTTGTTGACCCATAAAACCCAAGCAGAACTAAAGCAGTTGTAAAATGTTACAGAAATACTTACAAAAGAAAAGTTATAAAAGTGAACTGTAAACTGGTTGGAAACAAAGCAGCAAGCCATTACCTTAAACGTACCCTTTCTAAGCCCACAGCCAGCAAAGACAAAGCTTTGCAAGGAACATATTGGATCCATCATTTTGCCCACGGCCAAATAAATGCAGGGAGTCTGTCCAGTCTCATCAGTTGATCCTGATTTTTGGCAGAGCCCTGGATCCCAGATACGGCTCCAGAGCTGTGGATCCATCTCATGTAACCAACTATGCAAATAGTTAATTTCTTCAAGCTGACAACCAAACTTCAAAAAACCTCACAACAATACTAGTGGCTTGGATCAACCCAAGAATAGTCTTTACAGCAAAACAAAATTACCATTTCACACTCCGAGGAGGAAATTAGATTTGTTACAAAATGAAAGCGCTTTGTTGCAAAATGTAGAAATGAAACATTTCTGGGGTGGCTGAAAAAAAAAAGATTCCATTGAATCTGAACTGAATTCACAAATAATTTTGGCTCCTCAGCTTCACACAATGAGCCTCTTGGCTGATTACTGCAATCCTTAATGAGGAATGAAGCTGCACTCACTGAACGAGGGCAGGCATGGGTATCACAGATGTTACCACCCCAAGGAGCACGCACTGAGAGCTCTGTGCTCACTCTGTGCTTGCTCTGCCCCTCCTAAACCTGCCAGGAAGGAGAGTCCTGAGCCTGGGAGAGGCTGACCATGGTGCCTGAGACTGGCTTTGGCCAGCAGAGACAACATCCAGCCTGAAGGGAGAGGTGTCCCAGAACTGGCCAGGGGGCAGAGCACAGCACACCACAGCCCTCCTTCCCTCCACACAGCTGCACCTCCTTCTCAGGAGAACCAAACCAGGAAGGACATGGCATCTCACCCAGCGAGCAGTTAGGATGCAACAGAGAAGACCATACCCTTCCAAGATTACTTACTTCTCTGGAGAACAGTGAGCATGAAGGATGAGTAGAAAAAATGTCACAGCAGCAGGTCCTCAGCTGTGGCACTTGCCCTGACAAGCAGAAGAACAAACAGGGAGCAACTACTTTAAAAACTAGATGCCAACTCAGAGGGAAACAAACCCACAGAAAGGTTTTACTTGAGCAGGATGAAAAGGAAGACATGGATGGAGAGGAAAAATGCTCTTCCCATTGTGAATGCTTGGAAATCAGGACCAGAGTAAGAGGGGCATGGTTGGACTCTGAGCCTTTAAGCAAACGGAACTCCTGAAATGCTCAAAATTCCTCATATGCTGAGTGGAGGTTTCAGGCTGCAAGTTCCTGTGCCCCAGAGTGCTGCCACAGTGCAGGTTCCCCTGGGCTGGACCACACCTGCACCACAGCAGCACAAGCACGAGCTGGCAGCTGGACAGGAGGCTTCAGGTACCTGCCAGGACCTGAAGATGCTACATGAGATGGGAGGCAGCCACAGACCATGTGAAAAGCCCCAGTTCAGTGTGATATTCTAATTGCCCTGCTCCCATTTCTTTCCCGTTCCTCATTTTTGCTTTATCCCTTTTTTTTTTTGTTCTGTTGCCTGAATGTACTTCTGGAGTCCCTTGCCATGGCAACACCTGCAGGTGAAGGCAGAGCTCATCATGCACAAGCTTTGCCAGTGCTGAAGAGGTAACTAATCACTCCACAAGTAGAGAAGTGCTATCTCCAAGATACCCATGAACAATTTGCAAACGTGGGTGTCCCTGAAGCACCCGCTTCTCACAGGTGTTCCGTGCGCTCCTGCGAGCAGCAGGAAAAGCACTTTTTCCCCTGCCTGCATCTCATCACGTACCTTGCCTGAGCTACTTCACACAGAGCTGGAAACTCGCAGCTTAACGGGGCTAAGGAGACAAGTCTCTTCTGCATCCATTAAAATGTGACAGGCTCTAACAGGAGGGAAGGGGCTGCAGAGCTCCCAAAGCCCAGGAGCTGGCACAGGTGCCACCAGGGGAGGCTCACCAATGTGGCTGGGGCAGAGAGTGACCAAATCTCTGCTGGAAGCAGCCCTTGGGTCTTGTGTGCAATCACAGGTACCACAGAAGGGCTGGAGTTCTGCAAACACCCACCGTGGGCTTTGCTCACCCAAGGGCTCTGGTGGGTCTCGAAAAGAAGCCATTCTTTACATCTTTACAGACCCTCCCTAATGACAACACACAAATGAGTTCCCACATTTGACCTGCAGGACTGGGAACAAGCATGGACACACCAGATCTAGTGTAACCTCACTGGAGCCATCCTGTCAGCACTGCTGCACAGCACACAGGGAGGCACAACATGTGCAAATATGTGTCAGGAGAAGGAGGAGTTCTCATTCATCTCTGGTCAGCAGCCACCTAAAAATCTTCAGGCTCGGTTTTTGGTCAGCTCACCACAGCTCAGAGGTGACACAAACTAGTGCCACAGCCCAGTAGTTGCTAAGTTTTGTATTGTGGTGATTTTTCATATATAAGTGAATAGATTTTTGCTTTAAAAAATAAATACTTTCCCCTGCTTGAGTTTTTTTTTTTTAAACTCTAATTATTTTTGTGTCAGAAACATAATTGCACTCTGTATTGAAAGCTAACCCAGTGGGGAAATATTTTACACAATTACAGAAAGTTTTAATAAAAGACTGATAAGTAAAGTTTTGAATTTTTAATGCATTCTGCAGGCGGTTGAGTGCCTTTCGCTGTTCTGTCACTTATCATTAAAGCTGTGTGAAGGGAAGGACCACCTGTTATACTTGACTTGATTGGCAAAAGTGGAGCCTGACAAATAAAAAAAAAAGTGAAAGAGAAAAAAGTAAAAATGAAAAAAAAATTAAAAAAGCATCCATATAGCTTCATAGATAATTTAACATTAATGCCTCCCCTTTAACCAGGAATTCTTTTGTATTTAATATTTTCTCTACCTACTTATTATTCTACTGCGTTACATTTCACTGCAGAACAGAGTATTAATTCATTTCTCCAAAAGAGCATCACATATTCAGCAGATGATTTCTCATTTTAATTTGTAAGATTATATTTTGTTTTCTGGGGACCTTTAAGAAAATGTACAGAACATCCACCTCCAGTGAGGAGCACACACGCTGCAACCCAAGCTGTGCCCGAAGAGACAGTTCCAGTTAAATGTTGCCCAGAAAATTAAAAAAAAATAAAATTAGTGTTACTATTTGCAGATTTTCAGATGCAAAATACACTGCATGAACCCCTGAAATCTTGTCTTTCTGCAAAATTCTATTTGTTCATTTATTCCAAGCTCCTCGTGGAGAATCAAACTGACTCTGGGCTATTTTCTCTCTGTCACTATTAGGAGTGCTCTTCGAATGCAGCAGTTGAGCCTCGTACCACAGATCATCACTGTGTCTGTTCATTACCTAATACACTGCTGCTTTTCCAGAACACACCCAATTGGAGCTCTACAAATTATACTAAATGTGTAAGATTATACTTCTAATTGCTGGACTCCTTTTCCCTGCAATTTCTCCCTTTTTTTTTTCCAGACTGGTTTAGAAAGAGGCAGCACAGTAAAACATTGCGAGCTGAGCAGGAGACACTGCAGGACGCTAGAGAAGGTTTCCCTTATGAATGTGAGGAGGGGAAAAATATC
>WBMV01006452.1:185284-239452 GCA_013396655.1 Campylorhamphus procurvoides
AGTTATCCCCCACACTTAGAGCCCTTTAGGAACATGGCTGGCCATGTTCTTTAAACACATGAGCAGTGACCTACAATGCAATAAAAGGTGAGAAAGGGTTATGGCTACGGTGGGAGCTGCCCCTCTAAACAGCACCCACCCTCCCCACCAGTGATCCCACAACATGGCACGCCCCCACAACACTTCTGTAGGTTCCTAAACGAGCAAGGAGACGTTCACTGCCCACCAAACAACGCTGTGTGCACCTGTTCTTCTTTCATACTGGGTATTTGAAGCATATCTGCTTTAAATAAGGGAAGTGCCTACAACATCAGAGCGTCACACAGGTGGGCACGTGTCTGTTCAGGAGAAGTTTCTGACCTTCCCATTAACAGGGAGTTCAGTTTCCTGATACTGATTGTGAGACACATATTTTTGGGACCCAGCAAAGCATTTCCCTTGGTCTGCAGGGGCTGCATTGAAAGCTGTAGCACAGCCTCAGCAGTGTATGAGAACGGCCAGAAAGGTGACTCTGCTGGCCCTTGGCCACCCCAAGAACCCCAGGGAACCACAAGTGAGTTAAGAATCAAATCCACACTCTTCACTGTCCCTCCAAACTCCCTTTTTCGTGGCACCTTTGATTTGAAGCCCTGGAATGACTCAAATGACACAGGAGGAACTAAAAGATGGTGGGACCTGCCCTGTAAGTGAGAGAACTGGTCATTCACGAGGTTAGCCCAGATCTGCAGCTGCAACAGCAGGGATTGAGTACCCTCATCCACCAGAGGTGTCATTTGTGTCTCTGGGACACACAAAGGTGTCTGGAACAGGCAGCCACCACTGCCCCGAAAAGCTCAAGAGAGTCTTATTTTTGAAAACCAGTGTCTGATTACTCCACACCAAAGACAATTGTGAAGAAGCAAGAGGCAGAGAGAAGGAGCCCAATTTATATTAAAAAATATCGATGGAATCCAGTGTTATGACCTGTTATGACTGATTTAAGACTTCTATTTTCTTTAACACTTTTCAATTATTTCCCCCTCACACACACACTATTCATCAGCTTAGGAAAACCTCTCAGGCCAGCACGCAGATTTTCAGCCTCAATCACTACAGTGCACGAGTTCTAGATCTGAGAGGCCAAAAAACATCTATTTGACTAAAGAGCTATAAGGCAGTCATAAAAATTATGGATCACAGAAATAAGCAATTAGTGTTATCTTCAATTGCTTTATTGGCAGTATTCACTCGTTAGAATAGAGGCAGCAGTAAAACAGATTGCAACATACTGTATAACAGCATATGGGATTTTACATTATAATGCTATTCTCTGCCAAGAAGTCATATTTTCATTTGAATGCATGGAACAGATTATCACAGGGTTTCCAGCATTAGAAGTGGATGACCCTCTCTCTCTGCCTCTCCTCCTCCCTTCCCCCCCCAGCCTCTTGGCTATTAGGCAGATTTTTAGGGTAGGTCTACATCAAAATAAGGAGAGCACCAGAGCAGTAATAAGGGAGCTGTGACTCCTGAGTACTGACTCGTGCTCCGAGCCCCTGGCTCAGGCAGGCTGGGCATGTCACAGAGCTCTGGAGATAATAAACCCTGCCGTGAAGGCAGTGGGGAGACGAGGAGTTGAGGCTTTGCCAGGCTTTTCCCCCAGCTGGCTCCAGCTCCAGAGGAAGCTGCTTGCCCGCCCATCTAATCACAGCTGAAGTGCCACAAAGGCAGCCACTAGCAAGAGGGCTGGAAATAAAACAATAGGAATAATAAGAGGGGGGAAACCAGATTCTTTATACTGTATTTAACATTAGGGATATTTTCTGCCGTTGTTTGTCTGTGTCCGGGGCTGGTCTTTTGGGGCCCCATTCCCCCAGGACTGAGAGGCCAGGCCTGTGGTTCAGGTGCACAGCAGCAACCAGTGTGCAAATATTAATTAATAGGTGGCCCATTGTGGAAATGAGCAGAACAGGCTCTATCTCACTGCAACTGTGTGAGCTCTTCCAAGAAAGCCTTCCACCAGCATCCTACAGGAAGTGAAGGATGCCAAGAGCATCAAACCCCAAGGAGATGAGTTGGAGAGGAGTTGTACTCAGAGCTGATCTGAAAAACCCTTGTCTCCCAATGTTCTTCTTTTGAAATGTCTATACATTGTTGAAGGGAGGGAAAACGGGGCACAGAGGGGTTAAATCCTTAAACAAAATGCTCCACAGGGAAAAAGCACTTGCCGCTCTAGGAACACAGGAACTAGAAAAGCCAGAGACGTAGGTAGTAATTTACCAGAACAAAGACATTGGATAGAATTAGGTTTCATGTGTTACTATTTATTCAGCTCTAATCAAAGCCAAATAATTTGATAAAGCCCCAGTTCCCATCTGTATCTCTGAATTTCTGCACATATCCAAGACAGTTTCTATGGAGTGCATTTCAGATTTCAGAATTTTCCGTTCAGTTTTGGGATTCAGAAGTTCAGCTTCATTACCAGGACAGTACTATGAAACCACGATAAACACATTAATGTGTTGAACTCCATACAACTCTACAATATGCACAGGCACTTTCTGAGTACAGCTTTCTTAAAGGGCAAGAGCACTACTAGAATGTCTTACACTATTCTCCAAAATCCAGTAAAAAGTCCCTTTCTCAGCAGGCCTTGAAGGTGCTTAAATACAGTCTGTCATGATCTCAATTTCTGTGCTGGACACTACAGTCAGCATCTTAACATTACTTGCCACAAACATCAGCTTCAATTTTTTTTCTCAAACAGAGCCACAGAAATATTAGCAATAAACCCCTGGGCTTTTAAGTATTCTGAAGTTTTCTGGTTAACCTGCTGTGGAAAATAATGTATATCATGGATGGAGGCAAAAATCTGAGGGAGGATGAGGGGCTTTGCAAGCTGTTGAGAGAGGAGACTCCTCTCTCTGTGTCCTGGCTCAGCATCCCAACCTGTGAGCCATCTTATGCAGGGACTGAAATACTTTGGGAAAGCCATGTGGGAATCAGGTGGGCCAACACCATGGGAAGAAACATCCAACCCAAATCTAACCCCCCAGGTTTCCTTGCTGTGCCACATGCAGCCAGTTCATAACCCAGGGGGATTTGCTGTTCTCCTGGCATTTGTCAAAGGGGCTGCCTGCCTTATTCAGGTGCTGACAGGAGAACACTTCCACAAACCTGGCCCCACACAAGGATGTCATTTTCAAACACTGAGAAGATTAGCTGGGGAAGCTCCTGCAAGAAGCTGTTGGGTATCAGTGCTCACTGACCCCAGCAGGATCCAGTGGCATCACAGAGGTTGGAGCACGCTGGGGAATGGAGGAAAAGGGAGAGCAAATCCCCTGGGGGCTGCTCATCACTGCGCAAAATTAGTGAAGGCAGCACGAGCAACAAGCCCAGGACGCCTTGGAATGCTGAGTGTGTTCACTTGTAAAACCCATAGAAAGCATTTTTTTCATACAAGTAAACTCTGTAGAACAGCAACCTTTTTTCCCCCCTTTCTCTGTGTTTAGCAGCTGTTGCAGCCCAGCTCTTGAGAAAGAGGAGTACACATCACAAAGCAGTGTTGGAATCAAGCTGAGCTTTCTTGTCTGTGTTAGGTTCCAGGCTCAAGGGACTGCATGTTTTGAAAATGTCACTGTGCTATTTTTTCACTGAAGGTGTGCTTACCAAGTCAGGTGAGAAATGCTACAAAAGGTAGTAGGAAAAAAATAAATAAAAATGATTCTGTGCTAGTTTTTGTGTCATAACCATTAGTGCTATTTAATTAAGCATTCTTGGAGGTAATATAAAGATTTTCTAAGAGGAAATCGTGTCGCAATACAACTGTCAGGTCCCTGCCATCCTCCTGTGCAAAGGAAAGATGATCTTCTAACCAATAATCCAGCACAAAACATCCCACCCACCCCCGACCAAATCTTTGGCAGGATAAAATGGTTCCAGCACAAGGACAAGTTGGAGCAAAACTGTACTAATGTATTTTGTACAGGATTCAGGGATTGAAATGCTATTTTAGGGCAGCACGAAGGGTAGGGGAAGGGGGGCGTCTTCTTTCCAGAGAGAGGGAGGAAGGAGAGAGAAAGTTGTTTTGTTTTGGCTCCGTTCTGTAATGAATTGCAGAAATTGATCTGTCATAGTGCAACAGATTGTAGCTTGATCTGCCAACAAATTGCAAGCAACAGTAGGTAATGACTAATTGCAAGTGTCAGGGAGGTTTTTGTTCAGTGGTGTTTTGTTTGGGGAGGGGGATTGGTTTTGGTTTTGGGGTTTTTTTAAGGAAAGGTAATATTTTCTGAAGGAATATAGGGATCCAGACTGGCAGAGTCCACACAACGAACTTCACCTGTTTTTATTTCAAGGTGGATTTCCAGGTAAACCTGCCAGGAACTACAGGCCATGGACCAAGAGACAATGTTTACTTCTCTGAAAATGGCTAAATTCATGCTCCAGTTTAGGGTAACAAAAAAAGCGGTGTCTTCTGACACCAGTTCCCTCTGAGGGCTGCTGTGGGTTGTGCTGTGTAACAAAGAAACGAAGGAAAGCAGTCTTTTCTCTTATTTGTGATGTGTTTGTTGTTTCTACTTAAGTCAGGAACTCAGAATTATTCTCAAACAGTGGATTTTAGGAAGTTCACCCACAATGTGGTCTGGAGGAAGACCAGGAACATCTATGAATATTGGATTAAAACAGAAGAAAATAGAAGAAACAGGTAGGCAAGTAACACTGGGGGGAAATCATCAGAAATAAATCATTTCTAGCACACAGGGACAAAACCCAAACCAGATCTGAAATGAAACTGGTGGAAGTGAAAGAGCCACTGCATTTTCCTCACTGTCATCTTTTCCTACATCCCTCAGCATTTGCCTCCTGGCCGTGCAGCCTGTGGCAGGGTCACAGCAGCCCCTCAGAGTTCCAGTGTGTGCAGACAGGAGGATACAGAAGCAGAGGCAGCCCCGGAAAGGGCAACGGATGAGCAGCACCGTCTCACCCAAATGCCACACTTGTGTTCTTGAAAGGCAGCACATTTCAGAGGGGAAAACATACATCCTCATCTTGATAGCTACAAGCTTGCTTAAACTGCTTACATTTATTGTAAAGCTGTCTCAGCTTTTCAACTGGTGCGCCGCAGACAAGTTAAAATCCAGATTTTCAGCACAAATCTGCAGCCTCCCATCGTCACCTATATCTTTTACATTTAAACACGACATGACAGCAGGGCCGCTCGACAACAGTAATGCAGAGCACTAACACATCCAGAGCACGGCGTTGACAGGGGTATTGTGAGGAGGGAACATTGGTCTAGACAAGAGCCAAACACCAGCCCTGCGAACAATGGAGCGCCCTCGCAGAGCCACGGGCGGGAAGGGGGCGGCTTTCAGGGAAAGGGAGACCTTCCCTCTGGGGTGGGCTGGGTAGGTCACGTCGGGTGAGATCTGTACAGCACAGACCTGCTGTAGCAGCGCAGGGCAGGGCCAGCAGGGCTGAGGGGGGATGCCTGAAGGCTGCAAATACTCGGAATGGGGAAGGATTTCCTTCCCTGCCAATATTCGGAAAGGCAAGTGTAAAATTCTGTATTTGTGAGGGTCTGTGTTAATGTGATTTGACCTCTCGTTGTTCAGGTAAAGCAAATGTGGCAAGGTTGCTGTGTATTTCAGCTGCAGGTCTGTTTTCATTTGGGGAATATTGGTGAGTATTTTTTCCATACTTTGCTCAGACCTCTTCAGCTCAGATTCACTGAGGAGGAAAGTGCTTAAACATTCCATTCCAGCAGAAGCTAAGTCTGTGTACTCAAATATCCTTAAAGGCAATTGTATTCTACAATCAGAGATTACAAACAACAAAGACATCCTGCCTTTTCTCTGAAAATAAAAAGAAAGCCAGAAATCTGACAAGTAACTGTTGACTATCCAAATAAGAGGCTAAGAAAGATTCTCAGTATGTTCACAGTATTCTATTATTTTAATTCATCTCAGGAGGAATTCAAGAGAAAGGCAAGCACTAAGTTCAGCTGAAAGTCTCTCTTTACACCAAGGCAGACTGGTAAATGTTTGCATTATTTACAAATGAAAAATAAGTGGAGAACAGGAACTTCAGTGACTAAACATGATGTCTGGGAGTGTGTCTGTTTTCCAGAGTGCCCTGGATATCCTGACTAACATTTTACTCTTACTTACCTGTAATATTTTTATTTATTCAGAATAATGGTAATTATTCTTAACTTACCTCAAGTGCATTTGCCAGACACAGAGGAAAAGCTACTTAATAAAGTGCATTAATAAAGTGAGGATTTAGCTGTGATCACGCTTGCCTTATAATGATCAGGCTGTTAAAAGCTCATGTAGTACATCGATTCTCCCCCTGCAGTCACCAGGAGACCAAAGGCAGCTGAGGAAGGGAAACACCAGAAGCAGTAACTAACTGCCCCATCCAGGGCAGCACTCTGGCAAGAGCAAGGACAGAGAGCAAAGTGCACAGACCAGAGGTAAAACCCAGACCCCAAAGGGAAGTGGTGCTTCTCTGCACAGAGCATATTTAGCTGATAAATTGCCAGTGGGCAGTAATTTTCACTGATTGTACTCAGAGCAGCCTGTCTGATAACAGCCAATAGCAGGGAAAGGTGCAGGGCCCCACCTGCCCCCTTCTGTACCTAAAATGGGCACTATAGAACCACAGGGGAAAATGCATCCCACCCCCAGCTGGCAAACCTCATGTGTGCATGGAGAGCAGTGGCAACTCTCATCTCAGTCCTGGCTGGAAGGACTACAAGCCACAGTTAGAGCATTTAGCTTGAGTTTCTGGATGTAAATCATCTGGGCCTCGTTTCACCCTGCAGCTCCGAGTTGCCCAAGTTAAACGCCGTGTGCTGCACTTTGTCACTCACTAATGAATCACTGTTTGGCCCATTGTTGTTCTATTTTCAGTTCTCTCTTTTCCTTTTGTTACAGACAAATGTAATGAGAGGCAGCAGACTGGCCTGATCCATGCCCTTCATTATTTCATTTTATATGCCTCCACCACATTTCCTCCTGCTCTTCTTTCCAAACCAAATAATAATCCTGCCCTTTTTAATGTAGCTTTATAAGAAAGGCTCTCAGAGGGTGCTCTCATTTTCTTTGCCCTTCCCTGGACCATTTCTATTTCTGTCATGTCTTTGAGATAAGGTGACCAAAAGGGACCATGATTTTCAAGATTAGGTGACCAAAAGTGACCATGATTTTCAAGGTAAGGACATGCCATTGATTTGTGTATGTATGGCATTAAAATACTTTCTTCTTTATGATTTATCGAGTTTGACCACCTTCTCATTACATTCTATTTCTTTTGGCATAACAAGCAGCCCCATCCTAAAGAGAAGGCACCTTAACTGAGCTGACTTCACGGACTCCTAAGTGAGCACTAATTCAAAAAGTAAAAGCATGCTCAAGAACCTGAATTTCATTGTGGCCATTCTAGTATATTTGCCAAGTACACAGTCAGATTAGCTCTGGAATTCCTCAAAATGTTACAAAACACTGATCAGCCAAAATGACTTAGCATGTCACATCAGCTCCTGCAGAAAGCAGAAATAAGTGTTGGGGTCTTTCAGAGAAGGAGAGAAAGGCAAAGGATTCAAGGATGGCCAGTTCATTTTTGTGCTTCGTTTCCTCTTTTGTAATGGTTTTGTTAAACTCGAAGCAGGATCTGCCCTGAAGTGATTCAGGTTCCTTGTGAGATGTTTACATAAAAAAACCTTGATAGGCTAAATACACTGAATCCATCAATACTCTTTTCTGCCCTGCTTTATGAGCCTTTTAAATAAAGCTCAGTCACGCTGGCTCAGCCTAAATCGGGATTCCTTCTGATGCCAGAAATACTGTTGTGTCCCACATCTCTTAAACTGAGCTTACAGATGGCCATGACACAGGAACATAGCCCAGCCCAATGCTCAGCCCTAAGGCAAAGTTTACTGAAGAGCTTCTCCCAGGTTTAGGACTGTGAATTAGGGAAACACTCAAGTGTTTGCACTGTCAGCACCTTTACTTACTTTACTTACCCGGTAATCATGACTTAGACACCTAAAGGCCTAAGTGAGGAGTGGCTCCAACAAAGGCAATAAATTTATAGTGGGATACAAAAGGGGAGGTTTAAAATTCTGTTTTTAATGAAATTTCTCAAATCAGCCCTTAATTTCCAGCATTTAGATCAGCAATTCTTCGTGTTCAGCTCATCAAAAATATCAAGGCATCGCTGACTTGTTTTTTATGCTTTTTGTTCCTTGTTGTTCCTCACAAGTACCAACTGCAGGAGGAACTAGGATAGAGGTTAACTTTTCTCTATTTTTTGCCTCTTTTAAAAATCTGTTGATAAATGCATCACTGAAAGACACTGAATCAGAGCCCAGAAACTGTGAAATTTAAGGATATGTGAAGCATGCACAGAAAGAACATATGCTTCCCCAGCGTCCTCAAATCTGCTTCAGTCCTAATCCTGGAAGGACCAGCTCTAAAGGGGAGAGAGAAAATGAAACCTCCATCCCTCTGTCAAACATGAGTGCCCAGAGCAGCAGGAGTTTTACTGCTACAGAAATTGGGAATGGACCCAAGAACACCAACACATTTCACAGAAGCCACTGGGAAGCCATTAGTCTTTTACTCACTGAACTACAGCTGGGGATAGGCAAATTCACTTGAATAAAATAAAGCCCAGACCATCCACACCCTTATCAGATACAAACCAGACCCTTCTGAGGCTTTGAAAATGGTGATATACTTTTGTTATCATTTTTCCTGGTTTGTATATTCTTGAGCTTCCTGGCTTTGGATAAAAGCACCTGAAATGTCAAGTTACCAACTGCTCCTGAGTATTTTCAATCTGTTTTATAGATTCAAGTGGCTTGGATATTTAAAGTACAGTGTAGTTTGCCCAATGCATAAAACTAGTATCTGACTTTAAAAAAGAACAGTTTTAAAAAAAAAGAAAAAGGTGTAATTTCTGCCTTTACAGTGCACCAGTCAGAGGGACAACCACATAGAAAGCTAAATTAACACAGACAGTGTGGAAAGTTTAGGATCTTTAACAGTAGTCAGTAAAAGAAACTTTAACAGCAGATGGAAATAAACATTCAGCTTAGGGGCACTATGGTAATACTGGTGACAATAGAATTTTTCCATTTGTTCTTAGCCAGTGTGCTGAAAATGTAAGTATTACATTATTGCCTTGACCTGTCAAGAATGAAGAGGAAGAAATGTTGATTCTTAGTTGTAGGATTGAAGGGGGGAAAAAAAGAAAACTCACCCATTGCTCCAAAAAGTGCAAGGACCATTTGAATGCAACAGGTACCACTTGAGGCTTCCCTGGAGGGCAGAGGTCCTGCCCAAAGGTGGCTGTTTAACCCAGGTGTCTTTATTAAGCCCAGCCTGACACATGTGCCCAACAGGCAGGAGCTTTGTGATGGGTAACAAACGTCTGCCAAGGCTGTGGTGACAACAAAGGCCCAGCCGTGTGCGGCTCTCAGTGAATGGGATTTGAACGTGGCTCTTTAGAGATGAATGGCTGGCAGAGCTGACTGCCTTGCCAGCTTCACCTCGCTGTCACCCAGCTCACAACAATTCCTCACAGGAAAACACATTATGGAGCACAATGTCTGCAATAAAAAGGATTAGATGTACTAAAATTTCCTTGCACTCCATGGTCTTATTCAGACACCAACCTAGAGTGCCAGGCACTACGGACTGAGCTGCTCCAGCTGATTTTAGTTAGGCAAAGTCTCTTGAAACAGTCAATGCAAAATGATGGCTACAGAGTTCTTGGCATGTGAAATAGCTACATGCAAAAGAGGAGGTTCTTCCTGTCCATTTTGGTGGCTAAGGCCTTAGTCAGAAACCATATAATACAGGCACACTAAACTTTTGAGGGATAATGTCTGGAAGAAATTATTTATACTACTTTTTTCTTTCAACTCACTTGCACACCCTGAGTTTGTTCTAAAGAACAAAACTGCCCTGACGTAAGTCCTAGGGAAGGGTGCAACTGGTACCAGGCCCAAGAAAGCTCAGAAACAACAAGCTGAGTCTATACAATAGTCTATACAATCCACCCTGATGGTTTGTCATCCCAACAGGTCACCCCTAATGCACTTCTCCACATGCTGCTGCCAAGTAGTAAGTGAGCTGTAAATGCCCACAGGGAAATCCTGAGTTCCACCAGGTCCCCCAGCCTGAAGAGCCAAGCAAGCTGGACTGCAGACCTTGGGGAAGTGGCACTGAGCCCCAGCAGCAGGTCTTTCCATTGCATTTCGTGCCTGGTGTCAGCTCAAATGCCTGTTGAACGGGAGGCTCCCGTTCAAGGTGGCTGGAAAATGGTTTAACACAACTGCCCCAGCACTAGTATTCGAACAAACGAAAGGAACAATTACTGCAATTACTGCAGCCCGAACCAATTAGCCATGATGTCCCTTTGTGGGGCTGGGCATGGCTCCTCAGCCAAGAACGATGTGCTCCCATCACCCTCCTTCAAACATTACCTTGCAACGTGTCCAGCCCACCAGCTCATCAAACCCACTGGTATCCTGCAGGTAAAGGCTTGGCTCTCTGCTGATTTATTAAAAGGAAAACCTTATATTTTACTGCTCACATGTGCCCTCTGGAGCGTGGTCACATGACCAGGATAATGACAATCTGTCTCTCTGCTAACATTTCTCTACTTTGGTTATTTGTTTGATAAAGTGAGGAGCTTCCCTTTTGTTGCCCTTCATCAGAGCTTAATGTCTTTACTTTGGGATCAATATACTTTATGAATAATTTTATTTCCTTCTATTTTTATGGTCTTTTCTCCTCATTATCATACTGAGTTTATTAGCTGGTGCTGTCAGTATCTTTACCCTGTCATATGTTCCTGAGGTACAGTAAATATCACTTGTGTTGTAATTAATATGCACACCCTCTGCAGTAATTAAAGCACAGACCCCTTCAACCAGCTGAGCTTCCTACACTAATTCCACCTTATCTTCATAATGAACTTATTGTAATCTGAAACTACCACTGAATATTGTTCAGTAAGGATAGAAGAATGAAATCTAACGAGATGCAATAATATTTGTGAACATGTTAATATGGAAAAAAAATGAATCTAATTAGCATTAAATCTAATTAAATTTCCTGTACACTCAAAATCCCCCCATTTATCCCACAAAAACACTGATGGTGCAACAGTAGTGCCCCTTCTGAGATTTACACAAAGATGGAGACCAGAGGCCCCATCCTCTACCCATGGAATTCTCACAGGAATCTGTCTACAGGGTTCCCTGCCCATGGACAATTGGAAGAAAGCACACTTGTTCAGGGGTGTGATTTGGGAGTGTGATGGGAAGGCAAAGATGGAGAGACAAGAGACAAGGCCCCCCCGAAAAAGGACCCGGCAGTGAAACTGTTTGGCAAACCTTTCCAGCACGGGAAAGGAAAGGGATGCTGAATGGATAAGTATGAAAGTGTAACACAGAGTGATTAAAGGGAGACTGGCTACAAGAAATTCAGTTCTGATTCTCTGAAAACATTTCCATATGGGAGACCAGCGCCTAAGGTGCAGACTCACACAATAGGAGGAAAACTGGCAGGCTCCATCGACTGAAAATTGGCTGAAGGGCAAGAAACAAACAGTGGAAGTAAATGGGATTATTTCAAGGTGGAAAGAGGTTACCAGTAGGGTACAGCCCAGCTTTCTAATTACTCACAGTAATGACTTGGATGATAGTATGGGAAGGATCATTTCCAAGGTTCTAGTAACTGGGAAGCACAGCAGTAATAAATACCAATGTAATCCAATAGCCATTTCATTAATAGTTAATTTGAGAGCCAGAGAAGGGGCACAGGGAAGTGTTTGCCTGTGTCAGGAGGCAGGGTTGGGACATAACAACTGCACAACAATGGAATGACCTTCCCTTGTAAATGGCCATTCTAAGAGAGGCTTAAGCACCAGCTCCTTGTGCTTTATTGATTGATGTCAATCTGTCCAGTTCCAGAGCGTTAACATCACTTGAAAATGTGCCCTTTTCTGTCATTCTCTTCCTGTAACCCCCTAAACATGCCTCATTTCCTACACCCAAAATTATGTGGTCAGATATTGATTTGTGACCCCCTGGCTGACACCTGAATAGTAAGAAAATGAGTAGACTTAAAGATATGTGTGAGTAAATAAATAAAAAAGGAAGACCCAAACCCCACCCTTAAACTTCTGCTAAACTGGACTGACACAATCAAGTGACTAGGAGAGTAGTATGATTATTCTCTTCCACCAAACTATGGAAAACTATCCTAAAATGAGAAGACTGTTCCCAAATTCCCCAAAAGAGCAAAGGTCTTATTCCATAAGCCACTGTGGAGAAACCCTTGGTCTTGACAAAAAATGACATCATCGTGATGACTTTTTCTGACTTGTAAAAGAATTCATACACAGATGATTTCACTCACCTTCCAGACCCAGTAAAGGCACACACAGCCAAGCAAAGGAGGGAAAAAAACCCACACGTACAGTGCTTGCTCTGTTCAGAATTCACGGGGTAACCCAACTCAAAGGCACACAAAAACTACCTTGTTTGCCAACACTGGGCTCATGAAAAAAGCAGTCTGTGCCCCAGTACAGAAGCCCCACACAAGTCTCCCTGCCCTGGAAAAGGAGGGTTGCAAAGAGGCACCTAAAGCCCCCCTCCCTGCCTTCTTTCTTCTGAGAGAAGCACCAAAGACTGACTCCACATGTTTGCTGAAGTTGGAGGACTAAGAAATAAGCAAATCTGAGCATTTTTAATTTTCTCTCCGGCTGTGCTTGGGAACTGGTGACCTAGCTTTAACCTTTCACTAAAATGAAATATTTCAGCTATTACCACTCAAAGCCACTCAAAGAATTTTAAACTTGGTAGTTCAAAAGAGTGCCAAGATTTTAAGCTACGCTGTATCACATCATGCCAGGGAAGGAGCACAAGAAGAGAAGGATATAGAAGAGGCAAGAAAAAAGAACGTGCAAAACTAGGAGTGATAAGAGAGCAGAAATAAAGATATAAGGGCAGCAAATATGACAGTTTTTTCTCCTATATCCCTTTCATGAACCCCGCAGTCCTTATCTTACTTCTGCTTTCTACATTTTTACGTGCTTTTTTTTTTCCTCTGGCTGCTTCCTTATTTCTAGGTGTGATCACAGTATTCCTCAGTTTAGAAGAGTAGACTCTTCATCCTCAAACTGCGTGCCTGAGGACACCTTCTAGGAGTCTGTATCCCGTAGACTTGATGGAGGCAGGTCTGTCTGCCACAGAAGTGCTGGTATCTCCTGCTCTCAGCGCTGTAGGAGCAGGGTTCTGCCTCAGAAAGGAATTTCTGAGGAATTCCATAGCTGTGTCCCTGCAGCAGGTGACAGGACAGTGCTGTTACCAGGCAAGGATCCTGAGCACCAAGGGATCTGAGTGCCAGAGAGAAGCAAGGGTGGCTTTCTCCTCTAGGGAGACTGGAAGGAGGAAGGGGAGAGCCAAGTGGGGAGGGCAGTGCCCTCACCACAGTACCTAAAAAAGGTCCTGTAACAGTGCCTGGCATCAGCCAAGAGCTCACTGATTGCCAGGGCAGCTTATGGAGGGACACTCGGGTGAGCCCAGACATGCAGTCAGCAGGTCAGGGGGCCAGGCCAGGCTCAGCCAAGCATGGGCTCACCTGGGGCAAAGCCCAGGCAAAGGGCCAGGGAAGTGCCTGAGCTCAAAGCAGCTCCTGAGCAGAGTGGAGGGAGCCCCAAGCCCAGTTTTCCTGCAGCTCTTTTCACAGCAGCTGTGTCCAAGGTTACACAGCTGTGCCATGGCACAGCCAGCAGTGCTGAGCACAGGCAGCTAAAGTCTGACAAGGTTCCTGACACTAGGAGGGAAAATGTTAGCTTAATCAAAAGGATTGCTGCAAATCTCACTTTAATGTCATCCTTAAATAGTCAAACACAATTTTTTGTCTTCCATTCAAGTATCTCATACAATCCAGAGTCACAGGCCAGTTCTGGCAGTAGCAGATGGCAAAATGCCTGCCTGTGTGGTCCTTCTGCCCTCCATTTCTTCACACTCTTTCTTTCTTTGTAATTTTTCTTCTGAGTTATCTTTTTTGAGCAAAGAATACTACTACTCTCCCCTACACATATTTGATCATGTAAGTACATAGCTCTTACTCAGTTGGAATAAATTCCCAACCACAAACTTATGTTCTGCAAACAACATTTACAGACCATACCCCAAAGCATCAGAGTGGATAAAAAAGCAAATTATGAGAAAAAATCTCTCTCAAACTTCTTGTGATATTTTAACTAGTGAGGAGGGAGCTGAGGTGGCCTCTTCTGTCACATGCAGCTTTTAGACTGTTCAAGAGAGGTATTTAGGCCAATGCTCCCCCTGTTCTTTGCAGACACAGCTTTTCCCCCATGACTGACTGCAGACACAATTGTCTGTTTGGGCACAGCCTGATCATACAGAGACCAGAGCTGGATGTTTCAACCTTACAGCTTAGAAAGGCTGAGTCCAACACTTGGCAGGACCAACCACCCACCTTCTGGGCCAAACTGAGGACAGGACCATTCTACTAAGGGCTAGGAGAAATTCTTCTGAAGTCCAGCGGTGGGTCAGGCAACAACATCAGGTCTCTGTGTGAAACTGTCTGGTTTAGCTAAGGAGCAGGATGAAAGTCCAGCAGATTTACTGAGAATGTGTCCTTGTGTTATTCTAGGTCTGACAGATTGTTCCTTTCTGACACTGAGGCTTTCCATTGTTTTGCACCTTGTTTAGTCATCAGTAACAGCAGAAAAGGTGTGGAAAATGACTGTCAGTTTTCCTTCCAGTTTTACATCTCCTCTGTGGAAGTGTGACTGACTGTACAAGGTGGACAGGAATGGATAAGCAAAATGCCAAAGTCCATAATGCAGACTTCTGCAAAAGAGGGTGCTAAGGACACTGGCTTCTGTTTCCAGGGGAAATCTGACTGGGATCTCCACTGCACTACAGATAACAAAGCTGTTGTTACAGTTTCTGTGGCCAAACCATGCATTCAGTCACTGAGCAAGTCCCCTCTCAAAACCCCTCTCTAAATACCCCTCACAGGTATTTAGAAGTAAATCCATTGAATTAAATACAGGTAAACAGCACAAGCTTTTTGAGCAAGGGAAAAGGCAGCCAGTCCCAATCACACCAGGCAAATGCCTTGTCCCTTCAGTCTGCTCATCATGTGGGTTTGAGGGCACTGACACAGGGAACCCACTGAGAAATGAAAATAAATGGAGGTAAAGGAAATCAAACTGGACTAAGGGATAAAATGTTTACCATCAGCTCCCCACCTCGTGTGTCAGGTCCCACAAAAGGACAGCTAAGCCAACAGAACCAGGAAAACACCATCCTGGGATAAAGAGTGAAAGAATATATAAAACTGCAGAAACCCAATTGCTCCATGTCCAAACAAAGGGGAAGGAAGTGCCCCCACCTGCTTCTGCCTTTGAGTTTCTCTAAGTGCCACCACAGCAGTTAATTCACTAGAGATATATTTTTCCCCCAAAGTCGCTGCAGGTAATTCAGGTATTACCACTGACATGTGGACTTTATAAAGGCTTAGAGGAGCCGCTGGCAGAGGTTCCCACGGCCCGGGGCGGCTCGGAGCCGGGGTCAGAGCCCGGCAGCGCCGCTTACAATCCTTCCTGTTGCCACTAGTCTATGCTGTTGGATAAAGTTCGAGGCGGCTGCGGGAAACTCGCTCCAAGCGCTGCGATGATCACTTTTGTCTCCGAGTCTCCTGAATTCAATCGCACAACGGTTTGCTCTATTGTTCTGTTCTGTAAAGTATATTTAGCTTGCTTAATTAACCTATATTTCAGACAAGTCATGCAGGCGTTCACCTAACACTGTATATGCCTTTGTGATTAAACTTTAATGAAAGGAAGACTAAAGTAAATTCCTCCATGCTGTGGTTCTGAAACAGACACACAAAAAATCAAAACATAATACTTCTGTCAGGTGAATTATTATTATTATTATTCTGAATTTTCTCCGAGAAAGAGAAAAGAATATGGATCAGAATGAACACAGGGCTGAGAGGAAAAGGTGTTTCTGATTATGTTTAATAAAGGCTACTTCAAGTGAAGACAGGTACAAAGATGTAAAACAATTTGATGTGAAATCTGGAGGGGACACAGAGAACAAGAGCTGGTACACAGTTGTCAGAAGAAAGTTCATATTTCTTTGTAATATGTGTAAAAGACTCACCTAATTCTTTATATTTGTATTTTCTGCTAAACAAATACACAGTAGTGCTATTTCTAAATAAGAAAAGAAAATCAATGCCAGGCAGATGTGCACTCATAAGCATCCTACAATGGCAAACCAATATGTGTCCATGAAGAAAGAAAAAGGGAATAGATAAAAAAATGGATTTCACTTTCAAGCCTCTGGTGGATTCTTAAAAACAACTGAAGGAAAAGATTATTTTGTCCACTGTTGGGAGAAAAATGCTCTGCCCAGCGCCCTCTAAACTTTCAATCAGAGCAACCTGAGGGTCACAAAAATACACATTTATTTGCTCCTCTGTTTTATGCTAAGAGATATTTTAAAAATACATTTATTGCTAAAATGTGATGAAGGTTGATCTGATGAAACACTGGCATTATTATGATCTTAGTACATATTAATGAACTTTTAAAATGCAAATCATTGACCCACTAGGTGGTCTCATGGTCTCATAAATAGCAATCTTTTGCATTCCAGCATCCAAATACCTAGTTAGGAGCTTTCCAGAATGCACATTATAGGTGATACAGACCATAACAAGTACTTTGGCAAGGGAAAAAAAAGCCATTCCAGCCTATTGTGTCAATTAAAATGAAGGGGGTTTTATGTTATGAACCATATGTTCAAAGAACATTACATGTAAAATCACATACAATCCTTCTGACTATGAAGAACACAATAATCCTGGGACATTACTGGATGGCTTCTGGTGGAATTTCAGGAAACATTTAAACACAATTAATATTAAACTACAGAAAAATATTTACCAGTTTGTAAAATTATTAATTCAGGGTTTTACTGATCTATTTATGAAATGAAGCCAATATATCAAAACTAATGTCTTTCCTCTCTAATTATTATTAATAAAGACTGCTTATTTCCCCTTAACAAGAATTCATTTTCTCCCTTCAAATTAACACCAGTGTGAGGTAACTCAGGCACCACAGGGCTCATTTTTGGTGCAGTAAATCTGGAGTAGCTCCAGAGCTTTCATGTAGTAAGATCTACGACTCAGAGGGGAGCAGGATCTGTCCCTTCACCTGTAGGCTCTTCCTTGGAGGTTTTTCTGATGTGAATTCCAAATCAAACCCTCCCTCACTACTGAGGCAGTTAAAACCAGAGGCAGCACTCTTAGCTTACATTTCTGAAGCCTGTGGAGCCACACGGGCTGATTTTTACCATGTGAGCATCCAGTTTGGCCATAACCATTAGAAAATCATTCCACACGCTTAAGCAGAGGAGGAAACATGCAGGAAGGGAAGAAATGCTCCTAAAACAAAAGAGGGCCACCTCAGGGACCCTGGTTAGATTGCCTAAGGTGGACTGCAAAGGAAGGAGTGCTTGCCACTTGGTTGGGCTGTTTTTCCCTTCCCTAAGCCCTGGCTGCTGTTTCATAAACGCCCTTCTGACACGCCCTTGTGCTGGAGGAGGTCAGGGAACTCCTGCCCCCCAAGGTGATGTCCTCAGTTTATCCACAACCTCTGCACGAGGAAAGCAGCTGCAATCACACACCCTGGTGTTACCCAGGTTTTAGCACAGCCCTGACCTGCTGGTGCCACCATCTCCAGGGAGGAGAGGTAATTCAGATTCCTCATAGCTTTCCTCAGTCCCACTCCAGAGCACGGGATGCTGCTTAATTATACCTGGGCTGTGCTTTGTTTTGTGCCTCTTTCCAAATTAAACCTCCCCCCCCTCATTTCAGCACAGCTTTTGTGCTCCTGCTTTAGCATCCTAAAGCTGCATCTGTACAGCATCTTCACCCAAGCATCATAAAAAATGCTAAATGACTTATGTAGGTCTTCTCACTTAAGGTCATTTCAATTATGGCAACATCAACAGATGTATATGTTCATTAATAAAAGTGTGATATGTGTTTGTGTCCCTCTGAAAGTTCAGTCAGAAAATTATAGATTATACTGAGACACTCCAGGAATTGCTACTCTGTAAGTCAAATGCTCTATTATTAAAAATGTCATCCCATATGAATTTCATAAATAGCAAAGCCAAGAACAGAGTAACCATTTTAAAAAGTCTAGAGGGGATTCCATAACAACATTTAAATGCATTACTACTCAAACAATTTGATTGGATTATAAAATATTTAAAACTGCAGCTGTACTTGTGGTGTTTAATGTTGACTATTTTGATTTCTGGAATATCTTACCTAAGAAGTACAAGTTTACCAAACTACTTATATAATTAGACTATAAATATATAAGAAATCTATAACCCATGGAAATACAGTGTTTCTAAAGTACTGTGTATAGCTGGATTATTCTACATACACAAATAAAAGAAAACTGAAAAAGAACATTAAGCATTAGAGTTCGTTCAAGACTTGCCCCTGGAATAAAGCAGGAGCTTATTTTGCCAAAGGTATCCTAATGACTATAAATAAATATCACAGGAGATGTAGGACAGTGTGTTCTAAATAGATATTATGACCAGATTCTCGGGTGGTGTAAACTGGCACTGTTCCATTGTAGTTAATGGTTACACTGACAAGCTTTGGCTTTCATTTCTCTCTGTGTCCTCTAACATTTTTTTCCCAGGATCTCTCTTACATATGTATTAGGCATGTTTGGGTTTATAATTAAATCTTCATTGACATTTTAAGCAGAAAGGACAATTTTAAAAGCTATTTTTCAGGAGAGTAGCTATGTATTAATCCACAAATATATACTGATGCCCATATGTTATAGATATGCTTTCATATGCTGCCTGCATCCCTCCTGCCAAACTACCTGTCATCTCTGCTGCTTCACCTGGATCAGTGTCAAGACATAATTCATCCAGCAGAGGCCTGTGATTGGTCACTGTATTTCCACAAAAAGCGGACCAGAGTGTGGGTTACCTTGGTGTTGCCCCAGCTGTCCTAGGAATGGTCTAATATGGGAGTTGTGTCCCTCTCATTCCTCACGACACTTTGGTTTAGGCCATCTGATCTGCACATATGCAAATCCAAAATGCCCTTCTGAAACTTCTCTAATTGTGCCCCCCATTTAGGCTTGGCATAAAAGCATCACGCCCACGGCTCAGTGAGCCAAACGCCCTTGCAGACCCCGTTTTCCTGAGGGAGAATCACCTGTATTTATTCCTATTACACAGGAATTAACTCGGACCTCCGTACGCAACCTCATTTGGCAGAGTTAATTCCAGATTCCAGAGTTATCATTAAACCCAAGAGTGCATCTTCCCCATTGAAATCAGTGGGAATTAGACTTCAGTGGCACACACAAGGCTATAACAAAGATAATCAAACAGCAAAGGATAATCCACTAATTGTTGAAATGAGGCGGAACATCTCCATGGCTCCTCAACAGCTCGCCCTGGGCTGAGCCGTGTTTGGAGTTCAGCAAGTTTTTATCATTTTAAAGTATGTCAAGCCTGTGCACTCCAGGGCACAGCAGGAAGCAGAGGGAGCATCTTGCCTGCCCTGAGGTTGGCAGTTCTAGTCAAGGAAATGAAGATCAGCCAGTTCCAGCTGAGGGCATGCACATCCACCAGGCCTCCAAAACCAGGCCAGTGCCTAACTGGTGCACTGCCTAACTGGTGCACTGCCTAACTGGCCTTGGAACAACCACCCAGGCTCCAGGAGGAACACAGACCTGAAGTTTCTGTAGTTTCCTGGGCTTCCATATGACAAAGAGGCCAAAGGCTGCTGAAGCAAATTAGGATCATGCTCTCGGTATATCTTTAGAATTATTTTGTTCCCAGCCTGAAAGCAGAACTTGCCATTCAGTAACCTTTCTAAGTCCAAAGAAATGCTATTGACTTCACTGCAACTGCTATAAATTCACACTCCATGTAAGTGGCAGTGGAGCTGTGCCACAGTTTGGTCATTACTCTAGGAATTCCTGTGCTACAGAACAAGCCCAGCAATTATTTGTGGTGTTTTTATTTTAAATGCCTGGCTTCTTGGAGCACAGTAATTTCCATGAGTGGTCCCTGCCCTTGATCATTTCAAACGGTGTTTGAAGTATTTGGATCTTAAAATTCTCACTGCCTTCTAGGAATATCACCTTTCCTCTGACTGATTCTGAAGTTAGAGCTGTGCCATTCAGGAGAGGAGTTCAGGAAGAGGTGCACTGGAAATTTGTGCATGAACCGATGTACAAAGTGGAGAGGTGAAAACATCACAAAATTAATGAAAATGTAATGCCAGCAGAGCTCTTAACTTTTGGCTGCCTTTACTCCTCTCATTCTACCTACGTGTGGTCTTCTTGGGAAAAGAACCAGGTATCTGAAAGATGGATGAGCAAGCATTTCCTTTCGGCTGCAGCGTGAGGGAACCTGCCATACCTTCCTCCCCTACTGCAGCTTGCTAGGATGATTTGCCAGCTTGTGGTCACAGGGTGAGCAACTTCCACCTGGAGCAAGGTCAGTGCCCTGCTGCAGTCATAGAATATCTTGGATATAATGGAGAGACATCTCTCAACATTTTGTATTTCTTTTTTACCTCAGTGGAGCTATTCTTGATTTACACCAGGTTAGGATTAGTCCTCACAACTGGAAAAATCTATTCTACTAGGCTGGTGGTGGAGGCATTGATCCCAAACAAATAAAATGACCTTCTCCTTCAATTACTTTGGTCTTCACTAATTAAAATAATTTTGCTAATGAAAGCTGCAAAAACATTCACACAATCTCATGCAGTCAGTGTGACCTTCTGCTGATGCTTCTGATGATGGTAAATACTTTACTCACCAGAAAATGCACAAGCTGTAGAGCCTCCTGTACAAAGTGAGAAGCCAGAAAACCTGGAAATAATGGTTCATGAGACACTTCAGTGTCAGAGGCAGGCCCTGGGCTCTGTGCACGGAGACTTCCAGGTGCTGAAGCATCTTCTGACCTCCTGGCTTCATTATTGCTGCGACCTATGGACCCCAAACGTTGGTATGATTTGCAAACCACACCTGCAGATCCTCTGCAAGCTGAGGCTGGTGTTGTTGACAGTGTTCCTAGGGAGGAAATTACTGCCTCAAACGGCCAGGCAGATTTTAGGCAGAATTTCTTTTGAGTGGGAATATTGAAATCAGAGCTGTTCCCAGAAGTTAAAGGAAAAGACAATGGAGGGGAATGGAGATGTGAGGAAGTCTTTGCCGACACAGAAAAATGCCAACCCCAAAAACATTTTATATGTTGGAAGCAACAGTTGTAAGTGCTGCAAAAGTACAGATGGGGTTAAGGAAAGGATCATAGCAGAGATCAGAACTTCAAAACAGTCTATCACCTCCCTACAGCTTTGGTTACATTTCACATTAATCTATACCTTCCAAACCTCTAAGTAGATTTACCTGCATGTTTATCATTATCAAGAATGAAAAATGGGTGCTAAATACCCTGTTCCACTTTGAAAATGCCAACCTCTTATTTTGTGCGAATTCAGCAATCACAACATTGTATTTTAAGATGCCTCTTCCCAGAACAGCTCATATTGCCCTCAAACATGGCACCACCTGCCTTGCAATCAGGAGTAAGGATCACAGCCCTAGAGAGTCCCAGGATTCATTACAGAATGTATATAAATAAATGCATAAGGTTCTTGTGTTCAAGAAATGACTGGCTGTGGCACTCAGTGCTCTGGTCTAGTTGACAAGGTGGTGATCAGTCAAAGGTTGGACTCAGTGATCTCAGAGGTCTTTTCCCACCTAAATGATTCTGTGATTCTGTAAATTTTCATTTTCATTTATCAAAGTAAAATAAAATACATTAAAAAATATGTATGACTGGGCACATTAAGGTCTGGTGTACTTGATATTTGCTGCAGGCAGAGGAGCAGTCAAACACCTCCTGCAATGATGCAGTTCCTCCCCAGCTCATGTTAGGTAAGGTCTGGCACGTGCTTTTGAAGCAGGATGCTTTATTTCCCTACAAAATTTTTTCCTCCTGCCTTTAAATATTTGCCATTAGAAATCTGGATAGTCTTGTTATATTTATATAAATGCCACTCCTTAGACTTCACTGATATCTTCTGGCAATGAATTATTTATTCTAAGAGCTCACTGTATACTCGTTTTTAACACACAACCCTTCACTTTCATTGCAAGTTCCTTTTGCTCATATTATAAACACTGCATGGTTGAAAATCAGCAGGGAAGAATCCCAGAAACCCAAATCCTGATAGATGCAATATTAACATCCCTGAAGTAGTGTGTGGTTTTGTACAGTGGTGCATTTTATCCTTATTTACTATTAGTGTGTCTGAAGCCCACAGAGAACCACAGAGAACCAGGGCAATGTTGTTCCAGGTACTCTGCAAAAAGCATGTCCCCTCTCTAAAGGCCTTAGCAAAGGACAGCATAAAATCCAGGAGGTTTTCCAGGTGTCATTTACAGTTCCCAGCTTCCAATGGCCTTACACTGCCATTACTGTGCTCATTTGTACTCTGAGTCTCACATCCCTCACTGCAGATGCTGAGCTGGTTTGATTCAGTGAGGCAACAGTAATCCAGCTAATTTCCCTGTAAACTGGTGTGCAAACCTGAAGGCAGAGGAATTCAGGATGAGCTCCAACAAGGCTCCTCCAGTCCTGCCCACTGGAAGCACCAAGGCTGCACCCCCATTTTCCAGGGCAGGGCTTTTGCCCACTCACAGTTAGGTGTGGGGGCTGAGGAGAACAAAGGGGGTTGTGTTTGGGGTACCTTTCCATGTTCCACACAGCAGAGCACAGGAATTGCTCCCCACCTCTGAGCAGCCCTGCATCACTTTGCCTTTTTCCAGCTTTCTGGTGTCTACAAAGGATTGTGCCAGGCTACACCCTCCCCAAGCAAAGCCTTAATCTGTTTGCAGTCAGCCACTTTTTTTTTTCCTGGCAGCAGATATAAGGCCACACAGTCAAATAATGAACTTGTCTTTCATTTGGATATAGTTTATTAATGACAAAAACACTAATCCATTAATCAATTTAAAACAAGTTGGTAAATGAAAAAAAATTCCCAGTCTCCTTTAGTAAGAGGATCACATGCATCTTAAAAGGGGGCCATTATCTCCATGGGTTTCTCAGCTGAAGTTAAAAATCTAAAAATGATTTTCATTCATTTCTCATTAATATGCAAAATTATTCAAATTAGATAGTAATTAACCATCTACTCAGTAGAAAACCTTTTCATGATAATTTATGATAAACTCGGTAGCAGCTTTGATTGAGATTGATTTTTGGTGTTGAGAAGCTATCATGAATACAAAAAAGCACCTGAAAAAATATTTTTAAACACCTAACTCACTGCTCAGCTAATTATATGGGAACCATGTTCACAGATTATTTCAAAGGAAAGCCTATAGGCAAGATACTAATGCTGAATGAAACAGGCAAAACATCCTTTTGAGTTTGTCCTACATTTCATCTTAAAGCTCAGCTTTCTTCACATCTCCCAGCCTAATTCATTTAGAATGTTAAATGTTTGGCGCTGTTTAATTCAGCAAACGGCTGCAGTGGAACCAGGGCTTTGCTTGATAAGGCTTACAGGATTGCTTTCAAGATAAAACTGTTTTGAAAAATCAAAATCCATTCCATGCAAACTGTTGTTTTCCAGCGTAGCGTTGCTGGGAGCATCACTGTGGTTTGCCAACAGGCTCTGGGTGTGGGGTGGCAGGTGGGGCCAGAGGGTGGCAGGGTTAATGTCACGGGCACGGCGCTCTGGGGACAACATGGTTTTGTTCTCAGGGGCAAAGAGGGCCTTCAGAACTGGGCACTTGGTGGCTCTAAACACTGGGGATTGCTGTTCCACTGTGCTATTCTCCTGAGGTGGGAAAACCAGAGGGAAAGCAGCGCTGACCTTGTGCTGCTGGAATAGCATTAAGGAGAGAAAAAACCCTATTCAATACCTACTGCCGCCAGTGGGAATTGCTGTGAGCACCCAAGCCAAAGAGGCAGGACTGTGGAGGGAAGGAAAAACTGATATCCCTAAAGGCTTTTCCTCTGAACCTGATCACAGAACTAACAACTGACGTTCTCATGACTCACGTTCTGGGGATTTTGTGTTATTTAAATAATTACCAACAGCAACAGAAGAAATAGAAACCTTGATGCCAAAGCTCTTTGAACTCTGTCATTGGGGAGGAATGAGAGCAGAAGAGAAGGGGAAGGATCAGGTTTTGGTTATGAGCTCTGGGACTGTCCCTGAGGTTTAGCTCCAGAGCTGAGAGGTCTGCTGTCCAGGGGGAAATGAAGGCCATGCATAAGCTGCACCTCACCACAGGTAAACCTGTTCAGTCCTCAAACCAAGACTCAGGACCAAGCAAACAGGTACTGAGCAAATGTGTAATAAAAATGCAACGAGCAGCAAAAGGAAAGCTTTGAGCAAATCTCCACTCCCTTACGTACAATGGCACCAGTACTGCCCTGCATTAGGTGTTGGCTGAGTTTTATTTACTGCCCCACTGCAACCTGCAGAACCCTTCTCATCATCAGTGAGCTGTATAAATGTCCTGGTCAGTAAATAACCCCTGACTGCACTTCTCAGCCCCGTGTCATTTTTCACACTGCGATGGATTTGCCATCTACTGGCCCAGTACCTACAGGAGCCAAGGCATCCTGGGTCTGCCTGCATTGTCCCTCATTATTTCCCCTGCCTCCGATTGCTTCCAGATGGCACCGTGCTACAATGGCTCCATTCATTCCTCCCTGCAAGGCCCCGAGGGTGGCAATGGACAGCCTGCCCCCAGAGCCCTCCTTTCTGCAGGCCTGGAAGGCACCACATTCATCCTGATCACATTCATCCCCAGGCCTGACGTGGGAATGTTTTCAAAGGGTAACAGAAAACTCTGTCCAGAAGTTACTGATGGCACCCAAGTCAGCATTCCTTCTTCCAGGGACACAGTGAGAGTCATCCTGGATGTGGAACGATAATTTCAGGATATTGAAACCAAAACTCCAGCTCAGGTGACATGTCACAGATGGGCCTCGAAAAAAAGGCCATTTTGGGGAAGAAAACATCATCCCTCAGCTGACTACTACACATTTAACTACTGGATCAAAGGGAGCGGAGTGACACAGGGAAAGATGATAAAGAAGAATTTCAGAGGGGCTGAAGCAGTTCACAGTGTCTTCTGAGACATCAAGGGCTAAAAGGAAAAAGGAATTGGTTCCAAACTTTCACATCCCTTGCTTCTCAATGATCTGTTTCTCCTGCTTTTTGGGATTTAAACAATTTTGTCTTTGACAAAAGCAGAAGTCATAACAATCCTCTAAGTCCTTACAAACCTTTTATTTTCCTCCTTCTATTGGAATGTCTCAGGGGAGTTCCTAAGCATGAACTTCTCAAGTGGTGAAGTACAATTTCTCCTTATTTTACTGCTGTGGAAATTGCAGCAAAGGACAGGTCTGGTTATGTGTCCAGGAGGTCACACCCAGTTACCCAGCATTAACCTGGAGCCCTCAGCATTTGTGGTTTGGAGAGAAGGGATGCCCATGGAGAGGTTTGGCCAAGCGAGCCTGGAATCAAACAAGCCCTGCTAAGCATGTGCTGCTCAGGCAGCTGATGGGCCATGGGGAACTGCAGGAGCACATCATATCACACTTCCATGGGATGTGTACTTTTTAGCTTGAAAGACAAAGGCTTAACAACATCCAAAGGCTGCCAGTTGATTCCTGGAAAAGTCCAACTGGAAACAAAGTGGCATCTCTCTGATCACTTTGCACCACCCAAACCAGCAAGGGAAAGCCATCAGGCCCAAAAGAACCAGCTCAGAAAGGTTTTGCCTTCTCAGGAGTGCTGGAACAACCCCTTTCCACAAAATGCTGCCCAGATCCTGGAGCTAAGTTTGCATCTTCCAAGAGGATTCAGAAGGAGGTGGGATAACGTTCTGGGCAGCAGGGACACCACAGTGGCTACACTGGGCAAAACTCCCCTGGTGTCAGCCCAGGTACTCACTGGCACTGGGTGAAACTGCAGCTTTGTCGTTGTGGGGGTTTTTAGTTTCATTTCTTTCTGCTGCTTGTGGAATTGTGAAACAGTTAACACCCTTGTTTCAATAATATGCAATTCTGAGGGAGGAAAAATTGGGGACCTAAGGAACCTGGCTTTTTTTCCTTCCCTTATTATAAAGTCATTTTTCAAATCACCTTTCTGACACATTTGTCCATATTGATTAGCTGCTTTTAGAATGACATTGTCTGACCTGTCTAAATCCATCAATTGCTCTCCTGCTGATGCTTCATTCCCAGGCTACTTTAGCTTCTAATGGTATGGCATGAATATTATTCATAAAGTCTTTTTGCTGAAAAGATCAATAATCACATACATCTTACGTTTGCATTCTGGGTGTTGTTCAAGAAGCCCTTTAACTGGCCACAGACTCCTCTATTTCCCTTTTATCACTGTAGACTGTAAATGTTTCATTAGTAGCATTTAGAGAGTACATACTTGATACTATATCCCCAGGAGTTTCAAGTGAGTTATTAGGAACTTGTTCAGCATTAGGATTAATGCATATTCCCAGTAGTTTTCATTGCATTTCCATTCCGTGTGCCACAAACTCCACTGTTAAATATGTTTTGTCCACTTAGGAACTGTTTGGTAGGGAAGGCATGCCTTAATTGTTCCCAAGACATTGGGTAATGCTCTGCTGATGGGCCTAAGGTTGAACTAATAGGCAAGTAAGATGCAGTTTAGCTTCAGCAGGTTTTAAAGTACTAATGAGGCACAATATAATGAAGTTAAGAACTTGTCAAGACAGGCAGTTCATATAAAAAGTTGAAACAACCTTTACTTTTTCTTTTTTTTTTCTTAAAAAAAATCCAAGATTACCCCAATGCAGAAAGAATTTATTCAAGTGAAATATTTCCTAGATTAATAGAATTTTTAGGAAAGGCTTTTTAAAACTAGATGCCCTAGTTGAGCAAGGGGCAAAATGTATCTGCCCGACCATCAGTAGGTCAAATATGCTTGTGAAATACAGAGTTCTCAGTTTGAAGAAAGGGTGAGCTGGAGATTGTGTATTCCAAGCTGCTTTTAATGCAACTGCTTGTCTATATTTAGCAGCTTTGCAGGCTGGGAAATTTTAGAGCCTTAAAAGACCCAATACTGACTAGTCACCATTTTAACTTTATGGCATTTTCCTGGAAGAACAAAAATGCAACATTCTAGGTATTTTAGTAACTACAGGATTGATTGGAACTTCATTGGATTTTAACTACTGCGTGCCAGGCTGTTGTGTTCGGCGACAGAAAATATTTCATTTTCATTTTCTGACATAAAAGTCTAAGTGTCCTGCTGCTGAGACATATCAATCAAAGCAGAGGTTCCAGTGGAGTATTATCCTGACTCTGGGATGGGGGGGAAATGCTGCTCTGGTTCGCAGTCAGTCGGTACCAAATGTCTTCCCAGCACTAACAGGCTCTGCACACACTCGAGCAGAGCCATTACTCCAGGGTTCATAAAGTGGAACACAGCACTTGGCACAGCGCTGGAGGAGGGTTTGTTTCTGTAGAGCATAAAAATGCTGCTTACATGGAAAAGGAAGAATTCAAACTGGCTTTTGGAAGGTTCATTTAAAGACAGGCATTGCAAACAATTACAGCCCGAGTGTTTTGTGGACAGTGGTACTTCACAGATGTTTGAAGAAGGGTTATAATCTGCCCAAATCCATGTTTTTTATGGAGAGCTGCAGCAGTGGGTAGGGACACTGCAAGCTTCACATTAAGTTGGGGGGGTTTTTGTGACCACCTCTCTGGCCATGAAGGACATGATGATTGTGGAGAAGTGGCATGAAGTATTCCCTGCACCTGAAAAGCTCAAACTACTTGCAGGCTGAGGGATGAACAAATATGTTTAACTGATAAACATCTTGGTTTATATTACACTTACACCTTGACTGGGCTTTTTCTTTCCAACTTAGCAGCACATGGACCTGTGGTTCCAGGCTTTACAGATTCAATGCCAGCCTGTCCCAGGTGGACAGAACATCCCCCAGGTACCACTTCTAGTGGCTCACTGAACTGTAGAGCACAGATACTTTTCTTCCACGAGAGCTAATCAGCACCACAGCAAATTTCTTCAGTCAGCTGAGATATTCAAATGAAAGTTGCTGCTGCAATTATAGGAAAACAGAAGTTTGGGGCTGGTTGCTTTTTTACTGTGTCTTTCTTGTAGTAAAAGAATAAAGAGATGACTGAACTGTTTAAATGTTAGGAAAAGAAAGTACAATCTGCAGGTAGAAACCCAATCTGAGGCAAAAAGGAATGAAGAGTCCAAAAGATGAAGCGCTCAGCCTCCAGGCCACTCTGATGCTGATTTCCAGTGACTTGGCGTGGGAATGAGCATTTACCAAAAGACCTCTATCACTCAACCAACCCAAATTTGACTATTTGCACCTCTCAGTACAAGAATCCATCAATTCCATAGTGTAGCCAAGCAAATGATCACCACAGGAGAAGAGGACTCAGCACCTGAAAGCCACAGAAATCATTTCTGCACATGGTTTTGATGCTTCTCCTGGCCCACTGTCAGCTCCTCTCCCTCCCTGCATACAACCAGGCCATGGATGAGTGCCTAAATTTTCCTCAACCAGACACCTGAGAGTGCTCTGGAGAAAGGCATCAAGGGGCAAAACCTAATCAGTGAATATCTGCAACATTTTGATGGGAAGAATTGCTTCTTATTGTTCCTTAACAACTTGCCCTTCTCCGAGGGAGATGTGACTCAGAACCCTAAAGGAGGCACACATGAACCTCCAGAACTGGCCCTGATTGTTACTCTGGAGAATGAATATCTCACTTGGTACCAGCACAGGTGAAACATTTCCCTCCCACACACAATAACACCTCATCACTGTGCTCTTGCTGGCCCTTCACCAGCCCACCTCCTCTGCAGCCTCTCCTACTGTAGGGCAGGCTGAAAGTGCTGCTGTGCTGGAATTAACCCTGACCCAAAGGAGAAAACCCAGCTTTTGTGCTGGTTAACACTTATTCTGCCCACCACATCATGGAGCTTTTTCTGGACCCAGGATAAAGCAGCAAGGAAGAGAGGGAGAAATCCAAGTAAAGGAATTGTTCTGAATATAATTTATGATGCTTCCCGAGTAAGGCTTCATTTAATGTAATTGTTGAGATTTTCACAGTAATGTCGCTTTTCTTCTAAGCGAGGTAGATAATATTGACAATGTTGCCAAGTAATTACAGCAGCAAAGCAAATATATGGCATTGTGCCCCTACAATTCCTCCTCTGGCTGCCCAGCATGCAGCTCAGCAAGCAGGGATACAGGCCACTGACACCAGAAGATATTGCTCTGTTTCTTAATTGTAAAGCTCCAGGTTGCAGAAATGCCACTCACACTTGCTAAGCTCCCCAAATAAATAACTGATCATTTTATAGCTCAGCAGTGTTACTACAAGAGCACATAATGCAGGGAGGAACAGGCACTTGCTGACACTCAGTGCTGTATGTTGGTAATTCAGTGGAAGCCAGACAAGATTTGTTCACGTGGTCCCTTCTCTCACCAACCATTTGATCAGATCAGAGGCTCACTGAAGTGATGGGAACCTGCCCTATCACAGCAAGTAAATTTCTTGGAAATCTATGGAAATCAAATGGAGAACACCTTGGCTCACCTGAAGGTGAATCAGTCACATCTATAAATCTTACTCCCGCAGATTTTATGCAAAGTCACTCAGGCAATCCAAGCCATGAACTCCTATTTCCACACTGTAAGAACAGTGCTCCTCAGCACAGGATGCTCCATCTCAGCCAGAAGGGTGGCTGTCAGATGTGCCACTGATCCTCCCTGTGTGCCCATGGGGTGTGGATGCACGGATGAATGGGGTCATGCACCCACAGGTTAATGGTTTGGAGGCTACAAGCACTGTCAGTGAAATAACTGTGTTCCCTGAGCAGCAAATTGGACTCTGGTGGATTACTCTCCTAATGTCTCTTAATATCCTATTGTATCATAAAATATCCAGTCCAACAGTTAAGACAAGTTGCCAAAGGATGAAGAGGAGCTGACAAAAACACTTAAGCCAAACTTACATCTTCTCCTGAATTGATGCCTGTGATTTGGTGACATTCAGGGTAACAATAAAAACAAACTCTGGAAGTGAGTAAACAAAACTCATCTCCTGCATAAGCTCATGCTTTAGGGAAAGGCCTGTAAAGTCCAGCTTTCACAAAGTTCTCCCCAGTACATGAGCATGGAAACCTTTCTCTTATGCATATGGACTGACTCAGAATTTTCTTCAGCTGGGAATTTAATTGCTCCCAATTTTCTAACATAAATTACACTACCATTTACTCCAGTTAAAAAAAGGGAAGGATTTTTTACCATGTACTCTGGTAAAAAAAAAGGAAAAAAGAAAAGTTACAATTACCTGCCCAATGGATCAACTCCTTTTTTTTTTCCTACATGTGAAAACTGCCAACTTGATAGCATAGAAGTTTCAATCTGCTGCAAGACATACCTTACAGCAAATGAAACAGCAAGTTGTGTGTCCCTGCTGCTGCACCTCGGTGTTTCAAGCTCCTTTGGAAGGACAACCACAAGGACTGGAGTACAAATCCTTTGCAGTGCCCATTCCAGCCCTGGTCCATCTGCTGTCTCTGCTCAGCACTGCCCATCAGTGCCACGGCAATGGTGGCATCTGCCCCACGGACATTTTCCCCTGGGAACTGGCCTGGAAGACCATCATCTCATTTCTCACTGGGAACCAAACCAGTCACCAGCTTTGGTCACAGCTAACCCACTCCTCAGCAAACCAGTGGCCTTGAAAGGAAAAGCTCTGCAGCCCACTGGGTTCCTCCCAGTTCGCAAGCAGAACACCAGGAGTTCTTAGGATTGGAAGCATAAGAAGGAACCCAAAAGAAATGGATATGTCATTGAACCCTGAGCTCTAAACTGGAAGCCAATGAGATCTATTCTCTACACTCTTCTAAAGGAAGATTAAAAACAAGCAAACAACCCCCCCCCAAAAAAAATCAACCCCCCAAGGATTTAATTTTCAGCACCAGGCTGAGCCTTGCAATACCTACAACATTCATAACCACTGCCCCGGGACACCCCTCACCACCAGCTGATGACATCCAACATTTTTTGATGGCAACCACCTTTGCAATATTCTGATTTATATGTAGAGCATTGCAGATTTTGGAATTGGTCCACTGTAACTGACCACTTAAATTATCGGGCCCTTATTTATTTGAATTATTAGTTCAGACTAATTAAAGAGGTTTGTTCCCAAGCCAATGCTACTCTTTTAGCCCCAGAGAGCTTGAGCCAAACAGTAAGGTTGTTCAGAACAACAGAGATGGGATTTTGGTTCACTGTCTCTAATTTTTATAAGTTATAAATATTGCATTAACTGGGCTATAACATAGATAGTGATCTCTTTAATTTCCACCCTTTTTATGGTCTGGCTTTTTTGGTATGACAGTTGCTGCCTTTTCACTTTCAGCAAATCAAGCCCCAGAATTTCAAGTGAGATCTGTGTATAACTATATATACATATATGTATATACGTGCTATAAAAATGACAGCACAAATATCTGCATATACTGTGTGTTTTAAACACACTAATCTGCGGCTCTCAAAATACCCAATATGTGAGCATTCCACTTTTAGGACCATGATATTTAAAATGGCTAAGGCTGGCTTTTTGCATTGCACATGAGGCTTTTTCCTGTTAAAAAATAATAACACTAAATCTGTTTTCTCATGCCCAAGTAGTCCTTGATGAGACATGTAAGGAAACGCGGTGTGGATTGTCATGAGCGGAGCAATAATCATAAAATTAGAAACAAAAGAATGAGACAGAACAAAGCCCTTTTTTTAAAGATTCTAAATCACACACAAAACATTTGTTCTGCTCCAGCTCTTTGTGAACTAATTGGCTCTCCTGGAGGGACAGGTAATTGTACTTGACTACACAAGCTGTCCTGAAGCTCCCTTGGAAAGCTCCAGTAAGCTTCCAGTGTTAGCAGCCATCAAGGATTTCACAGGTCAGGCATCGGATCGATACAGCTAAAAGCAGCAGGGACTGGAATGTCGACAGCAGGTTTCAGAAAACGCTGCAAGTGCCAGTTTGTTCCCCTTCATGCAGAAGCTCAAGACAGCTTAATTAACCCTTGGAAAATACAATTTATCCAGAGGCTCTGCGGGTCCGTACTGGGCCTTATTGGTGAGCTGATAACGGAGTTAGTGCAGCTGGCAGCTCTGAAGTCCCATTTCCCCCCTTTGTGCCGTTCCAGTCGGGCTGCAAACAAAGCTGGCAAGGAGGATGTGTCTGCCCTGTCCTGAGGAGCTGCTCCAGGAGGCCACAGAGGTGGCTGCTTTGTCAGAATTGCCTTGTGAGTGCAGCAGGAGCCTGGCCCAGCAGGAGCATTGATCACTCACGTCCTGCCTTGTGTGTCTGTGTGTGTCTCTGTGTGTGGTGTGTGCAAGAAAAAAAGAGAGAGGGGGAAAGAGTCATCTCCCAGAGGTCTAAATGCTTCTTTGCCCTCTTGTAAAGATGTTCCCTTGTTAGTTGTCTACTTTTACTGTCTTTTAATACCACATGGCCATGAAAAGTACAGACAAGGTAATTTTCCACATCCCAAAACACCTACATTTCAGAAGACAAAGAACTTGCCAGGGGTGACAGACCAGTAAGAAGTGAACTTGTCTGATGTGATATTCAAATTTGTGTCTCCAATGTCAAGCCAATAGGCTGAAGGGTTTTTCCTTCCACAGCTCTTTTCAAGCTAAGGAAATCTTCTAAGACATGCATAGAACAACTAAGAAAGAAAAAATATCCGAGTCACTGAGGCTTGGCAAATTTCACACAGAAATCTGCCTGTGAATTCAGGTAAATTATGTATGCTACTGACTTCTTTAAAATATTAACTTTATTCCCATTAGGTTTTGATGTGTATAATGTCAATTAAATCCTGTAAACGTATTTTGTTCAGCTTATATTTACTTCCTTTAATGAATGAGAACCTACCCCTTTTGTTTGGACACAGTGAACTCTGGCTGGAAGAAGCAAGGTAGGCACCTCTTCCTTTCCCTTCTTTGTAACTGTTCTGATGGTGAATTGAGTAACATTAAAGAGATAAAATCAAATTAGAAATGTGACTTTTTCATGTGTGTGCACACGGATCATCACATACACTCATACATATACTTGAAGACTTGTGACATTAACTGTGCAGCTTTGAATCCACCTTTCCATCTTCAACAACCATTAAAGGCATAGGGATTTGTGATGAAAATGCTGAACAATAAGCAAAGAGGATTCCAAAAAGGCAAAAGCAGGCTGGACTATATTTATGCTTCTTGTATTAACACCCTCACATAAATGGCACACAAAGGGCAGTGACAGACACTTGACACATTTCAGCATAGTGTATTCCTACCTACTGGGGATCCAGGAGGGTCCATCTGACATTTGTATTAGTGACAGGCAAGGAAAAAATCAACCAGTGCAGGAGGGAGAAAGAGCTGGGCTGTGCCCAGCATAAGTGTGCAAACCCAGAAGATACATTGTGGATGGAGAACTTGGATTGACCCACGGAAAGGGCAGTTTCACAGGAGCAAAACCATCTTAAGTACAAGCACACTGCACTCTCCACGGGAAGAGGGGTTTGCAGATGAATTGGCAGCAAGGACAGACATAAGTAGGTGACAGCAAGGAAGTTTTATGGCCGCTTACACCAACTGTAAGTCTGTCTCCAGAACTCGAGAAAACATCCTTCTCTTTTAGAAGCCTTTCCTTCCAGTTTGGACTCCAACCAGAACATGCTTGAAAAGACCGCAGAATCCAGCTGGCTATCTAAGATTTGTGAGATCAAGAAGGATAAAAGCAGCATTGCTAAACGTGTTATTCCAGTTCTTAGGAAAGCTTGAAAATGGACTGAAATATGTGAAAAAAATTTATGATCACTGCTTGAATATCAAGTAAGTGAACATTTTTGCCTCCAGAGTACCTGTGTATGTCCATGGAAAGATGCTGATGTGCTCAGGTATGAAGAGCTGCATTCCCTTTCTACCTCTGTTTCTGTTTTTCCTGTCGCTGTATCTTTTTATCTTTACCTGCACTTTTATTTTTGACTTTACTGTTTTGGAGTTGAGGTTATTTTGCAATATTTACCCCTGTAAGGACTGACTTCTACTGGAACCACTCGGTGCCACAAGACAGCAACATCTGACCAGCTGGGGTGTGTGTGAGAACCATCACAGAGTTTGTAGTTAATGCCACAATATTCTTTTGTGCTGATATAGGAGGTAAAGATCCTCAAGGAGAGCTCTGCTCTGACATGTTCCACACAGTGTTCTTATTAAAATCTGTAAGAGCAAAATCTAACATACCTCAACAATTCCATTTTAATAATATCAACAAAGAGCTTTTACATTTCCACAATACAATTTAAAAACTAAATCCTCCTGTTAATTATCAGAGAGTGCAGGCTCTCCAAGGTTGAGTACCTATTTCTGTTTAAAGGTCGACACTTTAAGTGCTCTAAAATCCACACACTCGCTCAAATTGCCTTGAAATTTGGTGTGTCCTATGGGGATCCAAGGCAAGGTTGGAGTCACAGGCTTACGGTCATATTGCCTGGGCTTTTCAGGATGTGCCTGAAAAAACCAGCTTTTTCTAAGTGGTAACATTCTGATAAACTGTTTTTTCTATTTTTGCATATCCTTAGTGGATCAAACTCCAGCTTTATACAATGTTTAAATGTCCTTAACATTCAACATTTGGCACCCTGAGTAGGTCAGTGTCTCACTTCCCAGTCCTAAGAGATAATAGAACACATCAGGATTCTGAAATCAGGAATGTTTTCCACCTTACTGACCAACTTTGAAATGGGCTGGATGGTACAAGAGGATGTATAAAATGAACCTACCCAATGCCTGGTGGCAGTTTTCATTTGATCCTCCAAAGGAATACTGAAAACCAACTGAATTAGTATTATTAGTACTCCAAAACCTTTGACAAAGACATATTTTATCATGTGGGGTAAATACAATTAAAATATTTTTAACATGCAAGTATGAATTCCTGTTTTGAAGGACAGGGAAACTAATGAGAGGAGGTCACAAGACTGCAAAGAACTTGAGGAGACAAAGGAGGAAGGGGATGAACAGCACTGATGCTCTTTTTCTCTCCTCCTCCATGTGTTTCAGAGGCTCCTCACAGTTGGTCCAGGTCCTGGGCAAACCCTGTTCCTCTGGAAAGAAAGGAGTGGTGCTCAAAAGTGTCCCCTGTCCACATGCAAGGAATAGAATTTTTAAATCTGTGAAAATCAGGACATCCAAAATAAGATATTTGCATTTTCTCTCTAGGGTGGGATGGCCAGACCTCACTGATGACGTGGATAAAGGCCACAGCAGGGGGCTAATAAGAGAGCATCAGGATACCAAAAAAAAAGGAATTTATTACCTTATTTCTAAAGGGATATTGGCTTAATGAGACATGAGAAAGGGCCTGGAAATTGTGATTGGGGAAACTATGATTTTAGGAAAGTTACAGAAGACAGACTCACTAGTTTTACTGCATATTTAAAATTCCTGTAGCCATCCCACAATTAAAAAAAAAAAAAAGCCCAAATGTTGGGCAATGTGTCATATTTGTGATTTCTGTGTTAGTAAGCAGGAATTTCTGATTACACAAAGCATCTGCTTGCTGATGGTGTTGTGAGGAAAATATGGTAGGAGCTGATGACCAGACGCTGAGTTATTTCCCTGCAACAATTTGTTGTGGGGCTGTCTCAGCTCAGGGCATGTGGTGGCAGCTGATCAGGAGAAAGGAGACTTGAGCTGTAATGCTGTTTAAGCTCCAAAAGTCTTAAACTCCTGCCTGTCCCTCAGGATATGAAAGGAAGACTTCATTGTGCTGCATGTGATGTGATCTGTTTGTATTTACTGGGAGCTTTGGAAGTGGCTCCCAGTTTGAAGTTTGAAGGAGTCATAAACAGTCCAGCACCATGGGCTCCTCCTTTTCCACTTTTACATGCCTGTAAATCAGGGGGGCAATGTTACCACAGAAAAGAAAAACCTCAAAACTAGTTTCTGCCATCTTAGATATGTGACATAGGGCATCTATGTATGTGCTTTAATCAGCAAAATGTTCTGACCAGTAATTGTCTCAATCATAAATGTGGTTTAAAAGATCCCCAAACTGTCAGTGTAGTCAGGCTGAATTAACTCAGAAGTTCAGGAGAAAAGAGTACCTGAAGAGAAAGTACCCCACTAGGAATTTTCCAGGAGGAAACTTTGCTAGAGCCAAAAATGGGTCAGTTGAGGTTGTGCTTGTAGAATAATATCTAGTCTAAGAACTCTTGATAGGGGTATCACTTATTGTGAGTGTGACTTTTTCTGTCACTGTCTTAGAGAACAGGCTTTGAAAATCATTATATAACCTTCTGGATTTGTTCTAATTAGATTTTTTAATATTTCATTCATGTATTTCCCTGATGGATCACATAAAAATCATGCAAAATAAAAGCTTATCAAGCCATAAATTCATTCCTTTTAAGTTCTGTCTTTTTTAAGTTCAGTGACTTAACTCTTCTAACCTTTCATCATTATAATCCACATAAGGCTGGATGGTTTTGGAAAGCCAAAAGGCATCAGGAAGATCACCAGGGCTGTGAAAACTGACAGCCATTCTCTATCCCAGAACAGGGAGACACAGAGGAATGGTACAGCATAAACACGGATTCGGCTTAGGAAAAATCCCCCTCCTGCTCCTATTGCTGCCAGAGAGAGAGGAGAGCCTTGCTCCTTCTGAAAGGAACAACTCAACACACACCAGTGCCCAGCCACACTCCTGAGAACAGCAATGGTTGGTCATTTCACCTGTTTAGAGGAGATTTTTCCATAAGAAATGTTGTAAATGAAGGAGGGGAGGCAAGGACTTCAAAAATAAGCCCCATTCCAATGCACAGAGTCAGTGTTGGAATCAGAAGATCCTTCCAGTTAATCTTGCAACACTGCTCATAAAAGCAGGATTCAAATGGTGGGAAAGGAGAAGAGGGTGCTATGCAGCCACATGGGTGATACTCCATGCGTTTCTGGCAGCGTTGGTGTGACTCATAAACATCAATGAAATATTAAAAATACCGAAATCTCTTCTGTTAACATAAAGAAATTCTCATCAGGCACCACTTTCACTGCAGCTGGGTGGCTCAGGCAGTCTCTGTGTGAGGGGTGAAGGAAGTAAAGATAACGATAATGGGCTGATGAACAGTCAGCCCCTAAGGTGATGGCTGGAGAAGTCACCAGCACGTTTCTGCACAGCCAGAACAGCTCACAGAGCCAGCAGCCTCTGCTAGCACAGAAATGTCTTGCCCTAGGTGAAGTTTGAGTCCCTGTTTTCCCCTCAGAGGTGTTGTGGCTCCATTCCCTGAGATTTTTAAAGGCCGGCCCTGGGAAACAAGCATATGGAAGAGGGTTTTTTGCCTTGCTAGAAAGAACACAAGGACCATATGGTTAGAAAGGGACAGGCTTCAGCTTTTTTGTCAGCATGAGGACTGTGCACACCACAGTACAGAATAAAGCTTCTGAAAACTGTGGGAGAAAATGGTTAGTGTAAGCTATTAACTCTGTAATTTTCTACATGTGCTGGGCAAGGATCCTGGGAAATAGCAGGACTCTCTCTGTGGTCACAGGGACTATAAAGCAACCCTCAACAACTGTTTAGAGAGGAACCTGTTTTAAATCTTGAAAGCCTGGAATCACTTTATTTAGTCAGCAGTGGGGCAAAAGATGATTTAGAAACAGCCTCCTGGTGTGTCTGGAAATACATCTGTATTTCATCACATAATGGAACAAACATGGCGCAGTTCAAATGCAGGAATGAGTTGTATGGATGATGTGTTCATTATAGGTACAAATTGGGAAGCTCCTTTGGGAAGATCAGTCTGCTCTGAAGGTCACTGTCAGGTCACATTTACTCCAAAGCAGCTTCTTTTGACAGAACCTGGCACTAACACACTTCTACACCTGGGCTTTTATTCAGCTGAGTTTATATTTGTGTTTTGCTCAGTAATTTCACAGAAGCCCCAAACTTAGGCATACTATTGCTGTCTCCACAACATCTCAAGCCTCCATGCTGCAGTGTCACACCTGCTAAGCCTCAGCCCTCCAAACCATTCTGTTCACCTGCAAAGAGCACACGAAGCCTCTGAAGATGGCAGGACTACACAAAAAGCCCTTTTTTGGCTCAAACTCCTTAAGTCCACAACATAGGCAATAAATTTTCCACATGGTCCTTAGAGAAGACCTTCTTTAGACCAGCAAATAGACTGAGATACTTGAACATGGCAAGAGGCTGTGGATGCCTTCAGCCCACACTTCTGTCAGGATTAGACTTTGAAAATTCTGACTGTCAAACCTGCAGCTGTGGGTCACTGCCTGTCATGGGAAATATTAACAAATACTAAGGAGTACTTGTTAATATTTCTCAGAAAACAACTTTTCTTTCAAGCAAAGAAAACCCAAACAAAGAAACAAACAACTATCATCAAACTTCAAACAAAACTCCCCACAAACACAACCTTTGAAATAAAAGTAAAGAGGATATAACTCTCAGTAAGCTGGCTAAAGTCAGCTGAAATACAGAGAATTTGGATGCAATTTTTAGCTGCCATTACACACAACAGGTCCATCACCACAGGAGCTTCCAAGAAGGAAAATTCTGCAATCTTGCAGAGCTTCAAATCAAAACTGAGTTAGACTGAAAATATACCTGTTGGAAGAACTGTCCAAGATGTAGATTAGGTCCCTTCTGAATTGAAGAGCCAAACACTCTAAGAAGAGATATGGACTGTATTTTGTGGTGTTTATATATAATGCCAAAGGTCTTGTTGACAGAACTGCTTGGAAGGATCTTTGAAAACCTTCTGCAAGAATGAGTTGTGCAGGAAACCTTCCCTCTGTTTAGGTTTTCATAACACCAGACTGAACAGGACTTTTGGATGTTATATAAACCTTGACTAAATTCAGATTATAATCCTTAAATGACCACTCTAACAAGGGGTAAAAACCGGAGAAGAAAGCAAAATAGACATAAGAATATTCACCTAATTAAAAAATAAAATTAAAGTATACCTGTAAAATGCAGTTTCAGTAGTGGGTTGGAATATTACATACTTCTTACACAAGGTACAATTCTATGGAATAAAATATAGCAATACACTATTCAAATGTTTTAAACACATTCCTTGGAATCTAGAAATCATCTGGTATGTGACCATGTTCCTGAGTTTTTCTTGGGGAATCAATGGTTTAATTGTGTCACCAGAGTAATTGTCTCTGGTACCTCAATGAAGCAGAGACCTGAGATTTGTTTGGATTACACTGAAATCCTGGGAGTTGCTTCAACACTGTGATCACTCCAATAAAAGCACGTGCTTGTGCTCTACTTTCAACTGCTTCCCCTTTCAAAGCAGGACAAGTTCTTTAGCAGGTTTTTCCCCTCCTTTTTATGATAATCCACAGTCTTCAGCTTGGTGCACACAAAGGACTTGTAAGTAGTTTGATGCACAATCTACAAAGCTTTTGCATTTTTTGCAAAACTGCCCAATCCTCAAATGACCTCCCTTACATATGAGCACTGTGTGTCACTGGGGACAGTCCATCACATGCCAGCTCACAGCACATGATAGCAGAGGAGTTGCTTTTAAAAAAACCCCAAACATGCAACAAACGTGCATGTTTTAACAGTAGAATAAAACTCTGAAGAACAGCAAAAGAATAATGCACTGAACTCTTGGACTTTTCAATACTTTGTCTACATTTCAGTCTCATCTGCTTGTGTTCCCTGACTCATGCAAATGTCAGCATGAAAATCACACTTACAAACACGGCCCTCTAAGCATTTGGGGGTTTCACTGTGCATTTTGAAGAAGATTTTTGATATTTTCATTTTACAACCAATTAATGAAAGCCCACTCTGAGCTATAAAGAGGAAATAATGTCAGGTTCTGACAGATGTTTTGCATGCATTCTGCATTTATTACAAAGTTTTCACTGTAAAGCTGGAAAGAGAAACTGCAAATAAGATTTTGTTTATCCATTGCACCTTAAAAATACATCTTGGGGAGCCCTTAGGAAAATAAATGAATAACCATCCCAGACATTGAAAGCAAAGTTCCTTGAAGTTACAGGAGTCTCCAACATTCCTGCTCAAAAGAACAAGCAACTATGTCCTTTCCTGATTCTCTTTTACTTCTCTTTTGACAATCTCTTTAAACATGGGATGCCAAATGTCTATTACCCTTTTCCCATTTACTGCACTGGATGACCTTTCCCTCCTGTTCCCTGGATTTCACTGCAGGAATCAGGAGCTGAGGACTCTCACCAGAACCTTCTGCAGAGGCTCAGCCTGTGTCTCTATCCCAGGGGTTATTGTTTGCAAGAGTCTCATCAGGCTGTTTTGTCCCCAGCTACAGAGTCCAATAGCAAGGTGGCTTTTATGCTTTCTCTGTTTAGAAATGACCTTAGTCTATTCCATAAAACTCTTTCTTCCCTTAAATGTTCTTTTTCAGAAAAGCTGTTATTATGGCAGTAATAAGTAAGAACACTGATGAAATTAAAGCCTTGCATTAGACAGATACAAAAGCACCATAGTATTGAGGAGTCAACAAATACAGAGAGTGTGCTTGGAAACTCCTTACCCTTCCTTCTGCCAAAAAATAAGCCTGTATCAGTACAGAAGAACTGGGGACAATAACTAACTTGCAAGAACTAGAAATGAACCTCACTCCCTTGTGCATTTAGCTATTGAAAAAAGAGATTTAAAAGCCACAGTGAAACTCCACTGTAGAGTCAAGGAACAAAGCACCTGAGAGCTAGAGAATGACAAGATCATTGATAGCTTGAGGGAAACTTTGAGAACTTAGAAACAGAAAGAAAGTGTTGTGAAAATTAAGCAATTCTGATTCATGTAATTGTAGGGAACAATTCTGCAGGGCATTAATACAGACTGAACTGGCTTCTTTTTGGATTACAAAATTATGTTAAACTACTGAGCACAACTGCAATGAAACTAAAAATAATGCCTATATCTGATTAACAATACACTGTGTACAGTTGAAAGGCCTAGAAATCCCAGAGATGTGAAGGCTGTGACAGCCTCTGTGATCATCTATTCGAATAATCACAAGCTATAAAACTTCACCCAGTAATTTCCACACCCAGCTTAGTTAATGGGGCCAAATTTGAGGCCTGTCATAACTTGGTAGGATGGAAGAGCTGATAAAAATTTGCTTGAAACAAAGATTACCTTTATAACCTGTAAGCAAGAACTGAATTTCACAAGATCCTTGCAAATCTTTCTCCTTTTCTGTAATTCACATTTAGTGGTCAGTTCACAAAGCTAACCAAAATAGTTTCTAGATATTTTACAGTCACCTCAGTTCTGGAAAGCTGAGGTATAGATTTGCTTCTCTCTCCCAATCCTGTGACTTGAAATTCATCTGGAATGGCCTCCTTTTGGTTGTGGTGCTCCTCATATGTGTGTTCCTACATCTGGCCTGTCTATAATGTTACTGCTCCTCTGCTGTGTGGGTAACATTTACCTTGGCTGCATTATTGCTTCTTTACTTGCCTTGGGAACAAATTTCCACAGAGCTTCTTTATAGATTTTCTGCCACCTATTAGAATAGGGGATGTAACTCCATTTTCTTTATGCATATCACCTCTCTCATTTGGATTCAGGTGCCCTTCACTCCTTAAGAGCGGGGTCAGTTCTTGAACAAAGTGCAAGACTGTACTTCCCAATCCAAATGGGATGTGATCCAGCTGGTCAGCCTTGCTGCATTACAAATGGCCCCTGGAGAGCTTATAATGCTTTCATAAGAATGCAGATACAATTCTATGTGACTCTACAAAGCCATGTTGCACACAACTGTTGTATAGCTAAAGCTACTTCTTTCTCCTTACAATGTTTCTTGCCCACCTCTGCCAGAAATCTAGCCACATGTCTACCAAAACCCCTCCCCAAAATTCCTGGGGAATTTCTATCTCCCTTTCCCCCACACTTAACTCCATCAGGTGCTGAACTGAGCCACATTTACAAAAAGGATACCACAGAGAAGATCCATGGACTTACTGTGCTTGCACACAGGCAGGGATGTAACAGGGGAGATTGGAAGGTGGTTATTTTCCCTGCTCCAGCCCCATAAAGACAGGAAGAGAAGTGGGGGTGTGTGGGGGTGTGTGGGGGTCATCCTCTTTTTTCCAGGTAACAAGTGATAGGATGAGAGGAAACAGCCTCAAGTTGCACCACAGGATGTCTGGATTGGATATTAGGAAAAATTTCTTCACCAAAAGGGTTGAACAAGCTGCCCAGGGAAGTGGTGGATTCACCATCCCTGGAGGGATTTAAAGGACCCTGTAAATGTGGAGGTCAGGGACATGGTTTAATGTGGCCTCAGCAGTGCTGGCTTAACAGCTGGACCTGATGATCTTAAGGGTCTTTTCCAACCTCAATGATTCTGTGATTCTATTCTATGTGAGCAAGGGGATGGACAGGGATAGATTATTAGAGCTTAATGACCCCTTGATTAATTTGTTGCTGACATTTACTCAGAGGAGGCAGCAGAACAGAGCAGAGAGCCATAAGCAAAGGGAAGGATGTCTCAGGAGACTGTCTGGGGTTTGGTGTTTTCAATGCTTTCAGTGGTTATGCTAAACAGCTGTTTCATTATTTATGTAAAAAGTAGTAGCATATGAAGGCTGGGATTCTTGGAAGGAAATCTTTTTTCTTTTCCTAAGGACATGCTTCTGGATTCCTGCAAGTGATATTTACATCCTTAAGGGATTTCCTCAAATGCTTTCCCATGCCAATCTACTTTCCATAAAGCCTCGATCTGATGAACCACTCAATTACAGCAGGTCATTGTAGTGATGTAAAGACAATGTCAGGGACAGACACTTACACAAGGCAGTTTCATCTCATACAAGCAGAGAAATTGTAGTGATCTCAGCTGACTTTCTAGCTATTTCAGCTACAGTGCTTTATTTTGGAGTTGCTTTTATCCTCTAGGAGCAATTTTCTAAGTGGGACTTGACATAGTTTGCAAACTACAGTGAGCACAACTTGTGTACCATTGGTAGCGCTGCTGGGAAGTTCTCTGTGGAACTGAAGAATTCAAAGGTGCTCTAAACAACCTTTGCTTCCCAAACCTGGCTGTTCCCAATGCCAGTGGCAATTCCTACCTAACCAGGACAGTGGCTGCAAGGAGGACAACACAAAGCCTTCAACATCTGCTCTCATGCCCTGCCAAAGAGGGTCTTGTAATCCACACCCTCATGACAGCGCCTCCTGTGATTTATGCTTAATGCATAATCTGGTCCTGCTTTGTGTTCTGGCACTGGACCAGGTGCCATCAAGAGGGCCTTTTTGGCCTAAATTATATGATTTTGTGAAATTGTGGATACCAAAGTGAACTATAAATAGCCTTGAACTTTTATGCAATATTAATTTACACCTTCAAACTGTAACTTGTATGTATGGCACAATTCATTCCACGAGCAATGTAAAAGCCCTCATTAGATGTGCTGTGTCACAAAAATTTATGTATCATCTAAGGAATCAAATCCCCAGTAAAGGAATTAATACAGTACATTACACCCTAATGCACAAAGAAATCAGGTATTTCATACAAAAACTTTATAACCACAGCCCTTTCATCACCATGTGCAAATCACAGACTCTCCTCACTAAAGGTGGTGGTTTAATAGCAATGCTTGGACTTGGACCTGCTCTTGATTCACCTTTTCTTCTAAACTACGGATGTATCTCCACCAGGGTTTTAGTTCAGCTCAGGGTTACACTTTCAAAACACAGCTCCTCGCTGCCTCCACTTACCGTGCCTTGGTTTGTGGTACAAAACAGTTGGGGAGCATGAGAACTTCCTCCTTTGGGAGTGAAAGAAGCCCTATGAATTTTGGAGTGAGGGTGGATATATCTAGAAAGGTGAGTTCCAGAACACGGATGCTGTTAGGCTGAGTTGCCTTTTTCAACTCTGCACAGCAAGCATTACTAAAATCCAGCCCTGTGATGTCCCTAAAGGGTGGGTAAATCTGTCCCATCTGTTACTGATGCTGGGAGGAGAGGCTGAATGCAGCGGCCCAGCCTGATAACAGAGCAGCACTGGCAGGGCAGCTGATGGAAAGCCCGCCATCCTGCTCCCCTCCCTCCTCAGGCACCGCGATACAACTGAAATGTCAGTGAAAGAGAACTGTTGCAAACTCCTGCTCAGAGCCCCAAAGTCCTTTGAACGCCCCAGCATGGAAGGAACAGTTGCGGCTCTCACACCGCCTTTGACGCCCTATTTGCAACTTTGAGGGATGGCTGCTGTAATTTGCCCTAATGCCCACCCCCCGGCTTGCTCAGGAATTCACAGTCCCGCTGCTGTGCCTATATAATACCTTAAATATTGGCAATACAGTCTCCATTGAGCAGTTAAAGCAAGCGTGGAGTGTACTGCAGTAAACCAAACAGCTGCACCCTACACAGAACATCTCCGAGCTCCAAATGAAATACTGGAGTGAATCTCCACAGTGTATCCAGCTTTATTGCACAGAGAGATGAGTCCATGAAGACTGTATACACAGAAGCATTATTTTTTGATGGAAGTATAGTACTTAGCTTTTAGAGAAGCAGTGCTGCCTGGTTTTCCTGTGCTCCACTTGTAAGCACCATGTACCCAGCTGTCCCTTTTACACAGCTTTATGTATCATTCTATGTATTATTTATACTTGGGAAAGGCAGAGCCACACAGGAGTCAGAACTCGTTTACATTTCAGCTATGGAGTAAAGCTACCCATGCTATTGTGTCAAAGGTATTTTTGTTTGTTCAGCACTCTTATAGGATCACAGAGAATGAAAATAAACTAAAAAAAATATTTTAAAATGAAGCTTCAATTAAAAGAGTGTTTTGGTATTTCCCCCAAATATGTTATAGTTCTATATTGATTTAATGGCCTGTTACTTGTAAAGTGGCTGCTTTTTAAACAGTTGCACACAGTTGCCTTTATCATTACAAAAATACTGCCAAGTGCAGAAGTACAGAATTAGTGCACTTATGTTAAAGAAAATTAAGGCAGAATGCCCATCTCCTTAACTTTATGCTCCTTTAATAGACACTCATTCTTCATCTTTTTCCTTTCAAATGTAAGGAAGCTTGAAAGACTTAAACCAGGTTTCATTTAATAAGAGAAAATAAGAAGCCTGCCACAGAGAAAATTACTAAATTATGTTCAGTTTAGGGGTTCCACTCTTCTCTTTTGCCTCAGGCTTTTGGGACATTAAGGCCACGTTATAAATCCTGGTCAGTGCTTTTTTCTAAAGAGCAGAAATGAGAGTTTATTAGCATCACAGTGGTTGCCTCAATAATGACAAAACAGTTGCTCATTACTGCTCATTAGATTCATATTAGATTCATTTGCAATAGCAATACATCTTCTATTCATACTCGATTGCAAAACAACAGATATGATTTGACACCTGCTGTAGTACAGAATTCATTAGAAAGTAATAATACAAATAGGATTTCAATGGATGGACTTAGTCTTCTGTCTCTGATGGGTCTAAAATTTGTCATTTAATGTAGAATTTATATAGGATAAATACCACAGCAGGCAATCAGCTTCTTCAAATCATGTGCTCCCATAAAATATCACACACAGAAGCAGACTCAGAGCAGATAGACACACAAACAAGCAAATTCACAGGACCATGGGCAGTAACACACATAACTGTTTCTCTTGGTATCCCTAATAGATAAATGTAGTCACTCAGTTGTAAAGTCACAGGAAAGTGCAAAAAAGTTACATTTTCATCAAAATGTTAAGCCAACAAGTAAACAGGCCCAATTTTCCCTTGAAAACTTCTGGGACAAACTGAGCCCAGGATGTTACTGAAACACCAGTTAAATGCCATTGTCTTAATTTACTGGAATAGCCATTATTGTGTCTCTACACTTTGGAAGCACTGAAGTAATAACAGTGCTTAAATGAGCTGAAATCACTCCTTTTCCTACAAAATCCTATAGGGGAAAAACAAAATTATCTCAAAACTCATCAGTTCTTACCTTTCTTCCCTGTGCAAGGGGTGAAAGTATATGCAAGTAATAGGTCTTCACATCATGAAGCAAACAGATAGGTTGATTGCAAAATCTAGCCCTGCATATCCTAAAACTAATTCACATTATAATATCTTCAACCTCATTATTACCTTTCATGGTGTTTCTGATGTTATTTCTGAAGGTACAAAACAAATATCCTGTTTCTCTCCTCTGCCCAGCTCTTCATTCAACTATCAAGTTAATTAATTCCCCACCATTTACTGTTTATGCAGAGGACTTTCTGTGTGTTCCTACCCCCCATCACAATACCTGAAAACCCACAGAATTTTACTTACTCTGCACCAGGCAAAACATTTCTTCACAACTTCTTTTCACATCTGTTTCTTACAAGAACTGCTTTCCAGCAGAAGGGTTCCTCTTCCACTCCATTCAGTCACAACCTGGCTCTGCTTTCCACAGAAAAAAATGGATATCATCATTGCCCTCTGCATCATTTGAGATAACTTTCATAATTTAACACTTAAAGAGTATACAGGACAGGAAGGATGAATTCTTAATGAAAAAACACTAAGTATGTATGCTGAATTTTGTAATAAAAGTACTTGATTTGATACAACCTAGAATCAGACCTGACTTTTCCTTCACTTCTAAAATCCTATTATGAGCCCATGGCCACCCTGTGATTTTTCTCTTTTTCCTCCAAACCAGCAGTTTGAAGAAGCATAGCCTTAAGCTTTGTATGATGAAATTCTGTTTTGTTTCTCTTACACCAATACTGCAGTGCCTCACAGCTTCATATTCTTCAGCAAACAGTTGAAGCACACTTCTCTTTTGGTTTGGTTGCTCATGAAATCAGTGGTACTTACTGAAACAGGTCCTGAGGTAGATACCTCAGAAACTAGCAACTTCTTTGCCATTTGGGCTTTTCCCTTTCAGTTTATTCCTCCTTGCCCACTGTTTCATTCTTTTTGCACTTACTCACACATTCTCCAGCTTATTTAGTTATTTCCCATTTGATTCTGCATTACATGCCTTGAAGTCTGAATGACTTGGTTCTATCATGCTTCTCTTGTCTAGCAAATCAGTTTTCTTAACAAAGTTATTTTGGCATGATGCAAAGCAATAGTGCCTTTTATTCTATTTTCCAGTTATCCTAATGGACTGTTATTACTCTTTTTTATTTGAAATTAGTTCTAAAGCCGCAAACTTTTGAAGTCAGGCTACCAGATTTTTAATTGCTCAAATCACTGTCTTTTCTTCCCTCTAAGTATTTCCTGTAGGGCAATGTGTCATACTACACTTATTTTTTTCTTTTGGTGTCTATAACCTATGGCATGGAAGTTTTCATTTTCTCTCTTGACTTATATCACTTGGCACAAACAACTCAAAATATGTATTAAACAGAAAGACTACTGATAAAACAGGGTTTATAAAAGGCATACAAGTATTCCTTCTCCACCTAAGTGGGTGCTGTTTTCTCAGGACCTATAGAAACTACACAGTATTGTTTAAAGTTTATGTCAATGTATGATCTCTTATCCCTGCTCTTTATAGGGCAGACTTTATTTAAAAAATCACCTACAATTCCTCTGTGAGGAGTATTTAAAAGCAACACACCTGCCTTGGTTCAGCCAACCATTAGAACAGCAGTTCCAAGCCTGGATTTTCAAGAGTCACTATGAAAGCAAAAGAGAAGAGAAAAATAAACAAACTGAAGGAAAACCTCACATGACTGATGTAACTGTTTTAAAAAGTCAGCTGTTAGGAAAATTCCTTGGCCAGTAATTGAAGGAGTCAGAGCCCCAGACACTGAATGCCAAAGCACCAAATTATGCCATGTCTTCTCTCAGCTGTCACCTGCTCATGGAATTGACTGCACAGCAGTGTGTTGTGGAGCATTATCAGGTTAGAACAGAGCCTTGCTTTCCTCGGAATGCTGCAAACACAACACATCACTATTTTATTGGATATATTACACACTGTATTTGTCATTTCACCATGGGTTTTAATTAAAAAAACTTCCAAACACACCCAAAACCCCAAAAAAAACCCCAAAACTCAACAGCAAATTGAAAGGAATCTTAACAGTCATTAAAATCAACAGCTTCCTGATCTCTCCTGAGAAAAAAGGCTTTGGCACCCTTCCTCTTTCCTTCTGGATGGGATCTGAGAAATAACAATGCAAATATATTAATATTGCATGGTCAGGGCTACTTTCTATTAATATGCCATTAATATAACAACCTTTGCACTACATTTAAAGATCATGAAGATCAATATTTATTCTCAGGTCAGGGGAAAAAAATCAATCTTGCAGTAAAACGAGTCATATTTAATATATCCTCTCATCATAATTAAGTTTATACATAAAAAGTAGCATTGATATGTGAATAATGAATGCTATGACAGATGAGTTTCCCTTCTTGAACAACTTCATGTGGGTAATCTCAGAAATAGAAGGACTGAAGTGATTATATGCACCTTCTCCCTGAGTGCTTTGCCAAATTCCTCTTGGTTTCTCCAAACCTTTTCACATACACTGAGAAAGAAGCCACTGCCTTCTGTTGACCAAGAACATTGGTGTGCTTCTGCTAATATTCCTCTAATTTCTTTAATCCGTTCCTAAGAGCCTCAGTGCCTCAAAACAAGCCATCCTGACTGCCTCAAATGGATAAAATGGAACAAAAATGAAATTATTCGTGTAAGGTCAGTCAGTAGCAGAGCCAGGATTAGGATTCCAGGAATTACTCCCATAAGGGAAATCATTCCTGCTCCCCTTCTCTGCTCTAGCCACTAGACATCCTGCTCTCCCTGCAAATACAAGCCATTCCCACAACAGCAATAAACTTAGATTACCTCTTTGCACATTTCTGAAGGAAAGTAAACATGGATAAGAAAACATTTTTCCTTCAGTGCTCAGAAATAATTGCTTTCCAAAGGCACGAGCAAGAGAACCTCTGACATCCAGCTGATAAAGGAACACACCCAGGGCCTGACTGTCTTTTCAGCTGCACTGCTAGGAACGAGGAGCAACATCTCATCCTAAGAGCCATTAAAATGGGTGAGCAGGAACAGGCTCGGGGAGAGGAATCCCGACCCTGCCCAGACAGAGAGACTCTGTAGCTCATTCAAAAGCCAGACAACCCTTCTTACCTGTTCCAGGGCTTCTGGTGTTTTTGGTGCCAGAAGGTGCCTTGTTGTATTAATTCCCTGTTCTAGTTAGTTCAGGATGCAGAATTGGCTGCACAGTTAATGTGGTGAGTGTTAAAGCAGTCTGGGTAAATGAATTCCAGAGGCTAAATTGGCCCTGCTAGAAGTGTGGGAGTCATTCCTTCATTCGTTCACTCAGGCTACTTTACATTATAGCGCATGACACCTATTGCCATTGTTATCTCCTGTACTTAACAGCACTTTTAAAGTAATTTGCAGTATTATATTTCAGATGAAATTCCCAAGATCTCCAGTCTTTTGTATTTTCTTTAAAGAGGAGCATTTTCTTGCCTGCCTTTTAGAAGTCTCAGCTGTTTTTCTCTGCTCTGTTTAACATGCAAAAGCCTTTAATACTTTGAACTTACCAGGAGATGCAAAATACAAGAACTGTCTACGTGAAAAACCTTAATCAGTCAGGAAGTTGGTAAATTATGTCTCCATGCCATCCATATTGAGTGTCCATTACTCCTGGACATAGCACATTAACTGACTCATTAGCTACTTCAAACCATATGGACTTAGGTTTGGGTGGGTTGCTCTGATAATATCCTGAGGTGAGCTGCCTAATTATTGTAATTACCTGATCTCAATCAGGGGGCCAGTCACACAAAATGGAGTCAGGAGTCTCTGAAATGGGTGTCAGTGCACCCAGACAATGACTGAGTTGAGCAACATGCCCCCTGGATGTTGGAGATCCCTTGATACTGCAAAAAGTAATTACTTAGGAAGTTCTGAGGAACTGGCAGCAAGCACAGCGACAACAGAACCAGCACAGCACGAGCAGGGGAGTCTGGGCAGATGCATCAACACAAATAGATTTCTCAGCAGAAACTGGGAAACTTGATGCCTTGTTGTCAATGGTCTTAATACAGAGATGTTACATCTCTAGAGTAAATTTAGCTATGATATTTTAAGCAACAGCGAGGTCTGGAGGGGAGGGCGGGAATTAAATGTGGAAGGGCTAAAATGTCAGTGTGAAATACCACAAAAGCATCACAATGCAATAGTGAGAGAAGCTACAAGTGTTCACCTACTGTAGCAACTTTAAGGGGCTTTGTGTGTGTGACACTGCAAGATTTCATGTCATTGACTGCAATACTCTATATTCAAGCTTGGGTTTGAGCAGTGAGAAGAAAAAAAGATTAAAATAAATGAAAGATGGACTGAATGTTTAATGTACAGTGCTTTAAAACTAAGAAACACAGCTGAACTGCACACAGGATAAATCCTTCAAGAGCTGAGCCTGTGGCCTTCAGCTATTTGCAGCAATGGGAAGTAAAATAACAGCAATTTGATAGCATTTTTGGTTGACACTGGTAGGATTTGTACATTTTTACTCTTATTAGCATACACACCTTTCTCCTGTAAGGATTGTCGAATTTGGCAGCAGTGGTGGCTGTATCACCTTGAAGGAAAATTGCTTCTGTCATCACTAGACTTTCCTGAAAAAACCAAAATCATCCTCATATCTGTAACTATTTTGGCGCTTCTTCCCCTCTCACATCACCTCCCCTCCCCAAACCGCTAATTTGCAGCAACTGTGAAGAGACAAGGAGGCTTTAACATGCTCAAATGAAGCTCCCATTTTTTGGGAGGATTGCTAATTGCCTGCTGATGAGCAGGGTAAAAGAAAAAATGCTTTGTCTCCAGTTGAGCCCAACGGGAAGAGTCCTTAATCCCACCCACAAACACAAGGATGTGCTATTTGTAGAATCAAAGGGCTTAGTATCAAGTTCTAGGCTGCTTAGAGCTTTTCTGGGGTAAAGTCTTTGGTCTTTGTTGATTTTTTAAAAATATGTGTATGTGGGAATTTCGTGTATGAAACAGAATTGTAAAAAATTTGCTAGTAATGTTTGTATACTCTTTTTCTGTGGGCCTACTAGCTATTGTTATTTATTAATAAAGGTCTCATTCTTCAGGAGCAACCTGGTATGTGCAGCAAAGTTTTCTTTTCAGTTTTGTTGGGTTTGGGGCTGGGTTTTTTGGGTTTTTGTTTGTTTGTTTTTGTATAAGTGTTATTATTAGTCCCTATTACATTCCTGTGCAATGTCTTTGAGAGTTTTAAACCCTTGTAATGCCCTAAACCCTTTTATACTACATGAACATATACCACACAAATTGCACAAGTTGCGAGATATCAGGGAAGGTTCGGGCTTCACATACTCTTGCATTTAGACAAAGGTGAAGCTGTAAACTTGCAGCTTCTTTTAGTAGTACAAGGAAACTTATTTAAAAACATTATCCACCTCTGCAGGGGTGTGTTGGAGGAGTCAAAGGGATGTCATGTGGTCTGACTTCAGTTTTCAAACCCAGTAACAGATTGCATTATGTTATTGTATTCATTAGCAATTAAAGAGACCCTTGTACACCTATTTTTACTTTGAGCTTGGCTATTAGCTTATAATGGCTATTTTTGAAATAGTCTTTTTTTTTTTTGATTACTTCATTATTCCTCAGAACTGCATGAACTTGTTTTCTTTTTTGTGATCTTGCTCATGAATAAAAAGCACTAAATGAGCTCCAAACTCATATTTATAAGCTGGGAACTTCTGTACTGAACCCCAACCTTTCATCAAATCAATGTATCCTACTAACTTCCTGATGTTAAAGTATTCTCAGTGGCTTTGTGGGGATAAAAGGAAGGCAACTCCAGTTCTTACATACTTAGAACAAAAATAGGAATATCTAATCAGTTTTATTTCTTTAACAAATAGTAAGACACATGATCCTAATGAATAAATATTAATCTGGTTTGGTTTTTTGCCACACAATTCCTACGAACTTTGAGGCTTTTAATTTATGATTTTCTTTCCTGGATCTAAAAAAGCCCCACCTTGAACTGTATTAAAATGTAGGTATTTGCTAGCAATGTAATGCTATCACTGGTATCTGCAAACTATCTAAATGACAAAGTAAACCACATCGGTTTTGCTTTCTTATTCTAGTGAAATTTTGTGGGCAGGGAAAGAGCTTGGAAGCAGGAAGACCTCAAGTACACTTTCTTTTCAATTTATTCATGTGGATGCTCTTTGCAACAGCTGAGCAAAAAAAAAAAGGGTTTTCCTTAAACAGAGACTTGTCCTCTAATCGCCAGGTAAGTATTTACAGACAATTTACTTCTGCAAAGGTTCTTTACCTGTGCAGAATAGTGGTTTCACCCAAGGTAAAACATAACACCAAGCACTGCCCAAATTGACTAAAGGTGCCATTTCTCTCCAGTAAGTGGTGATGGTTTCCTTGATGCTGAACTGGCATCTGTGACTGTTTATTTAAATAAACAAAACAACCCAAACACCACCCTCTCACAGTCTGTTTTGACAGCTGTTGCAAAGGGAGGAAATATTATGAAATGCTTTATGGCAACCTCAAATTTGCTTCCTTTACGATAATCTTGAATTTGTTTCCTTTACAGGTGAGCTTTCTGCTGGCAATTCTTCAGCTGGTCCTTTAAGTAATGATAAAACCACAAAGCCTGCACGACTGCTGAAGCAGAAAGGGTTGTTACATTAAGGCTTAATTTACTGATGGCAATACAGACTTTGCAGTCATAATCTGCGTCACTACTTTTAAATTCACTAGCAAATTATGTGGTTGATGAAGATGTCCTGGATTTTGATTATTCTCAAATTTTTAAAAAAACTTTTTTAAATTACTTGGAAGTTTTAGAGCCTTTTTATAAAAAAAAGAAAGGCCTTGTAATGTTGTGGTGGTCCCCAGTGAGCTGTGCCCAGGTTGGGTGAATGGGCCCTGTTAATGAAGTGGAACTGGCACAAAATGGCGGCCTGTTTCCCTGTGACCTTAGGGAACTAAAACCCACCTCACTGTCCTTTATTGCTGATTTCCAAGGGGCTCCTGCGCTGTTCTGAGGTGAGTAACCTGTGCTTCTGTGTGTAAATAGTGATCCTTGTCCTCTGTCGGGAAGATCCTGAGGTAAAATGGAGCTGGACAGCTCTGTCACTGCACTGCGCCTCCTGAGGGGTTTTGCTGCACCCAAGACCCCTGTGGCCTTAGGGGTTTGGTTTGGGGTTTTTGTAATTTTTTTTACCTCCGGCAGGAAACAGCCTGATCACCTCCTTCTCCATCACCTAATAGCTTAAAAAAGAAAGAGAAAAAAAAAAAGAGTTCCTCACTTGCGAAGCACACCTTAAGAATCGGGAGAGCTGGAGTACCTGAGGCAGGTTTGGATGGCCCCATGTCCCTGCTGACCCATCTCCCATCTCGGCCTCCATGTTTTCCTTCCCTGTCCCTGAGGTGAGGAGCTGGAGCGCCTGGGGCTGAGGCGGCATCGAGGGCGCCATGTCCGTCCTCCTCCATCCCCTCCCTGAGGGCCCGAACACCTGAGGCGGCTTTGATGGCGCCATGTCCGTCCTCCTCCATCCCCTCCCTGAGGGGGACCCGAGCGCCTGAGGCGGCTTTGAGGGCGCTATGTCCGTCCTGCTCCATCCCCTCCCCTCCCTGAGGGCGGGGGGCNGGGGTCTTTGAGGGCGCCATGTCCATCCTCCTCCATCCCCTCCCCTCCCTGAGGGCGGGGGGCCCGAACACCTGAAGCGCCTTTGAGGGCTCCATGTCCGTCCCGCTCTATCCCCTCCCTCAGGGCGGGGGGCCCGAACACCTGAGGGGGCTTCGAGGGCGCCATGTCCGTCCTGCTCCATCCCCTCCCTGAGGGCGGGGGGCCCGAACACCTTAGGCGGCTCTGAGGGCGCCATGTCCGTCC
>WBMV01006452.1:239821-296225 GCA_013396655.1 Campylorhamphus procurvoides
CTCTGAGGGCCCTGAGGCGAAAGGCGGGAGCGCCGTCCTGTCCCGTCCCTGCCCGTTCGCTGCCCGGGCTATCCCGGCCCGGCCCCGCTCCGGGTTTCCCCGCAGGAACACGGCACCCAGCCGCCCTCTCCTCCTCCTCTTCCTGCCGGGCAGTTCTGTGCCGGCAGGGCAGTTGGCGGGCGGCGCGAAGCCGAGGGCGCTGTGTGGAGGTTCGTGAGGGCTGGCGGGGCTGAGGGCGGGATGGCGGCGCCGCGGAGGGCGCGGTGGCTCCTGCCGCCTCCTCTCCGCAAACTCTGCCGTTCTCTCCCCCTCTCCAGGCACGATGCCACCCAAGGGTCCCGGCAGAGGCAGGCTGCCGGTGCCGCTGCCTAGAGACATGGTCCTGAAAGACACCGAGGGAAAAGCCTGGAGGCTGGGCAGCCAGATCGGCCAGGGAGGGTTCGGCTTGATCTACTTAGGTAAAAGAAGCGGTGGTAACTAAGAGGGCGGCTTGCAAATGTCTCTGTGGCTTTCTGGGCTGGGCGAAGCAGGACGGGTTTTAGAAGTCGCTGAGGTGTGGTTTTCCCCCGAGTTTGTCCCTGTTTACTCCCGTGTTTTCCACAGACTGCCCAGCTCACTTCGCTGCGTTCTGGTGGCCTTTTCTGTGGGCCTTGTGCTGCCAAAGAGCACTGCCAGGAGATGAGATGCTTCTCAAAGTAAAAGTTGCTTTAGGCAGGCACTGCTTTGCGCTTTGGCCAGTCCCGTGCGCTGCAGCTCTCTTTCAGTTTCTGCTTATTGGAAATGTTGTTTTCTGGCCAAGACTAAAATTGTTTTCACCCGAGGTATATAGCAGGAACAATATATAGCAGGAACAGGTGTTGTCTCTGAATTCAAACCTGCCCAGTAGAGGCGAAAATGCTGTTCTTTATTTGCTCTGGCTTAGGTAATTTTCTGTGTTTTCTCCAGAAGAAGCTGCTGCATTTCAGTGAGTTCATGCTTTATGAGGAATGAATAGTTCTGAGAGACAGATTGTAAAGCATTCTGGGTCACTGGAGAGTGTATAGTGCATGTTACTGTTGCTGGGCTCTGAAAGAGCAAATCCTGTGTTCAAGGCAATACCATGACTTTGGTGGTTTGGTTTTTCTCTTTTCATTGCCTGTACGAACTAGGCCACAGGACTGTTCAGGACTGGAACTTGTCAAAATTGAACTTGAAATAAATTGAGCTTGTATTGAGACAGCAGTAAAGAGCTACCTAGAAGGAGTTCAGAAGGTTGTCCCTGGAACCAAGTTCAAGTTAGAGTAATATTAACTCTACTGGGAATATTAATACTTAAAACTTCATAAGCAAGTTGCTTCTATACACAAACCAACTCACTTTTATGCATAAATCAGCTATACCCTCTTTATTTAAGCTTCCCCTTTTTGTGTATTTCTGCCATGGAAAATACAGATTTGATTGTTTCCCAGATGCTGCTTCTCCAAAGTGCTTGCCCAATTGTACTGTTCTTCCAGCCATTACCACGTGCCTGTAAACTGCAGGAGAGTGAACCATTTTACCTCTGCATCTGGACTGAATTGCATCTGGACTTCAGGTTTGAGTGGAGAGGGGCAAAAAAGTGTAGTCTGGCACTTTGTTCCACCGAATGCTGATGTAAACAGGGCAAGGCAATTTCAGTAATGATCTTAATGACCTAAATTCCACTGCTTCTGCTTTTCTGCAAAGTAAACCCAGTCATTGAAAAGGGTGTGAATGGGCTTGTGAGTAGTTTGGTGTAACGGAGAACAAGGAGGAAATGGCAACAATCAGTGGGAAGGCCCCACGTCTCCATTTGCTGAAATCCAGGGCTTGTTTTACTTTGATCTAGATTTGGTGTGGCTGCTGCACTGAATTTCCTCACCGAGGGCATGGTTGGAGGCTGAAGGAATTATTTTGAACCTTGATGTTGCTGTTAGTAGTTGGAGTATATCTGAGAGTTCCTGTAGCAGAGTTTCTAGTTGGGTTTCCTCTGGAATTCCTATGGCTCACACACACCTCACTGCACTGCAGATGAAGCCAGTGGGAATGATGTGGGTATCAGCAGATACAGAGAAGCCAAAAGATAGGGCCCTATTAGAATATTTATGGAATTTTTCCTTTTCGTTTATCTGTTATCTTATTATGACCTTTGAAACATTAGTTGGTCCCATTTGAGAGGTGCTGTGCATAGAGCCTTTGTGAGCTGTTACCACAAGAAGCTAGACCTTAGCATGAGATAAGGAGTGAAGTCATAGTGTCTCTGGATATTCCCATTGAAGGATAAAGGAAAGAAAGTTGGAAACTTGCAGAAGCCTCCCACAGACAGAAGGGTCTGAGGGAACTGGGGATGCTGTGCAGAAAGCAAGGTCATAGTGGGTGTATCTCTCCAAGAGTAATAAAGCAAAAAACATTGTGTTCCTGGATTACTCAGAATACAGCTCTGTCATTTTGTGCTGCAGTCAGATCACACTGGGCCTCGTGGGTGGTTTAGCACATGGGATTCAGTGAGTTCCATGCACATTTGATTAGTTTTCTGCCTGATCACATAGACCACTGAGGTGATTGCATATTTTGTGGTGTTTGTTGCAATTTGGCTCCCACTGAACCAAGGTGGAAGGCACTAATCAGTGGATTAGTTTAGAATGAGAATGCAGTCTGGGACCCTTGGTATTCTGTATTTTCATAAGTGACAGAATGGCTGAGGAAATGCAGCTGCCACTTCTGTAATGGTATTTGTGTTCATTTAATCTCTTCTTTCAGGAGGGATAGTGAATGTTACCTGTAGCACTCAACTGAGAGCTCAATTTCCCTTGTAGCTTATCCTACAGTTAAAGGGGAAACAGACAACATTTATCCCTAAGTATTGATACTGACTGAAGTTTTCTTCCTTTGTCCACCTTTTGGTCTCTGATATGTGTTTATAGTGTGTGAATTATACCATTTAGTAGCTTTTTTGGTGGTTTGATGCTACAAAATTGTTCATGTGTCTTTGAGAGCCAGGGGATGTGAAGCAGATGACAAAACTTTGCAAGGAAGAGGCAGATGCTTGGTGCTGAGAGACACCTTTCTCTGTGCTGCTCAGGCTAATTTTGAGTGCAAGTTGTGAGAGGAGCACTAACTTTCAGTGGTGAGCTAACCCAGAAGGAGCTGTGGAGAATCAGGCAGACAGGAGAAGGGAGACAGGTTCGATTGCCTGCCAGAAATGAAGAGCACAGCCCTTTTATGAAAGTAAAGGTTAACTTTGCCAGCTATATCTTTTAATAAGTATTTTTACAGGAGCAGTGTAAAGATTTTGATGTGCGTTGTTATAGCTTAATTTCCCATTAAGGCTATTCCCTACTCCATTAATCCATAACAATGTTCCTCAGAAATTTTACAGTATCTCTGCAAAATATATTTACAAGGGGTGCATTCCATGGAGGAAGGTTTTGTGCACTGAATCCAGGCTGCTCAAAGCCCTTTACTGACCCTGAGACCAACTGAGGGTGCAAACAGTTCCACGTGCATGAAAGTTACCACTATCTACAAGTCGTCCTGCCTCACAAATGGTTTCTGATCATTCTTTCTCTTTCCAGTCTGTGCCAACTTGTCTATTCCTTTGTTGACTTGTCCCTTTGTATTTTCATCGCAGCCAGAGCAAATCCAGCAGCAGAAGGATTACAAATTGGTTCCTCCCATTTGCCGACAGAAGCCCTGTCAGAGATGTTCTCTCAAGCATTGCTTTTGTCACAGCAAGAAAACTATGGATCCTAAAAAGGAAATAGCTATGCTGTTGTACATGATAAGTTTTATTTTATTTATGTTACTGATGCTAATTTGCTGTTAGGCAGCTCAGAACTGTTGCCCTTTGGATAAGAGGGAGCAGAGTGAAGAGCAGCTGAGGAGGGATGTGACACGTTGGTGGTCTGATGAGTGGTTTGTAGCTCTGTGGAGAACAGTGGCAGCACGTTGGAAAATGAACCAAGAGTTGAGGAGCCTTGCATCCTCTCATTTATCTTTCTGGTCACACTCAGTAATTAACAGCAGTCTTTATATAAATCATTCTCTAGTCCTGCTGCAAGCACTCTATTAATGCACAGTTTGGACTGAAAATTTAAATGCAGAAAGGTCACACAATGTTTTGTTAAGATTCCTCTGCCACAGTGAAACCTGCTATATACAGCACTGTCTACTTGCCCTCTTCCTTCTCATAGTTCTGCAAAAAATGTTGGGTTTTTTTATATTTATATGCACACATTTGCTGGATGGTGTCTTTTAAGATAGAAATTACTGCATTGTAAATGTGTTTTAGTTGTGTGAAGCTCAGGAAAGTACATATGGCTAAAGTTATTGAATTCTGCCCTGCTCTCAGATCTGTCACCACGATAGCCAGCACACCATCCTTTCCTTTTTGGTTTTCCCCCTACATTTTCCTAAGAGAGGCAAAGAATATCTGCTTGAGCAGTAAGCAGTGATTAAATGTGTGGATATTGTCTTTTAGGACAAGCAGCACAGGGAGCTCTGCTGCTGGTGGAGGTTGGAAAGAGGTCTGGTTATGGTCTTTTCTGCTTTTAATCTTGGGTTATGGGACATTCTGCCCTCTCTTCTGGGAATCAGGATGAGAGATTTAAAGACAGTTTGTTTCCATTTCAAACACACTCATTTCCATGGATAGTTTGTATAGTTTTGAGCAGGGGCATTCATGTGTGGAGGAAGAGGAACATAGATGGAAGCACACTCTGTCCTTGCCATGCTGTTCATTCCATGGTTTGCCTGGGAAGTTGACTTCAGCAATTGGTTCTAGAGAAACAAAGTACTTCAGCAATTGCTTAAGTTAACTTCACTGAAAATATTAATTAGAGTGCAGCAAATGAATTAAAAATGCAGTAAAAATGATACCAAAAGATATAAATTCAGCATGATTTTTATTAGCTCAATGGAAAGAAGAATATTAATAGCAAAACCTTGTAATTAAAAGCACTGGCAGGTAACTCAGGTTAGGGATGGATTTTTTCATAACCTTTAGATGTAAAAATGCATTTCAGCAAAGCTCTCACTGTGAAACTGAGTGTGAAAATAATTCAATAGCAGACAAACGCCACTTCAGGAAGGAGTGTTTTTGTCTAGTCACTAATATTAAACTGTACAAATATAGATATTACAAGCAGATTACCTAATTTTACACACTGTCTGTAGGCAAACTAATTATAAATTTAACCTGATTTTGCTACTCAGAGGTTGCTTAGGGCTGAACACATGACACAGGACCAACCCGCACTGTGTGTTAAGGACAAAGTACTCTTTACCTCAACCTGAATCTTTCCCCTTTCTTCAGTGATGGTCCTTAGCCTTAGCTTTGAAAGTGTAACTCTTTTTTACACAGTATTCTGAAGTCTGTTCAAAGTCTGCAGAGACCATCCCTGTTACACTTTTGTGTTCTGCAACATAATGTTTGGGGGGGGTTTTGTCTCTGATTTGGGAGCTGTTGTGCCCTTCTGAGTCCACCCTCTGAGAGTTCTGAGAGGGACTCGAACCCTGGCACACTGAGTAATACTAGAAAGTCAAGAGAGTAGCTTAGACTAATTTTATTTATTTACTTATTTATGCACTGGGGGATGTATTTCTGAGCAGGAGGGGTTTTGGAGGAAAGATAGGGAACCTGTTGCCTTGTGGAGGGCACTCCTTTAGCTGCCTTTGGCACCTGGACCCTGCTGTAACTGGCATAGTCTCTTCTGAGTGGGCACCATGTCAGACAAGCAGATGGGCTGGAGCAAAATCTTGCCAGAAAACAGTTTGTGCATCAAGTTTTAAATATTAGAGGCCTGGACTCCCATCTGAGAGTGCTGTAAGAGCAGACCATGCAGAGCTTTTCTGCCTGGGGTTAAAAGATGTGTCACACCCATTCCAGCTTAGAGTAATTAACTTTGAAAGTCAACCAGTGCCTTCCATTGCTGTGGAATACAAAACTTTGGCTCTGCCGAATCAAGATTAGGGTTTCACAGGAACACAAGTCAGAAACATAGTCAATACTGAATGCCCTTAACATGGAGACATTTGGAGTAACCTGCAAAACAGTTTAGCAGCTGAACGCTATTTTCTCCCAAAATCAGCTTGGTTAGGTCTTGTGGAACATGGCTCCACAAGCAGGGTATGGAGGGCTATGTATATATAACTTGTATAATAAAACTCTGCATTCACAGAGCGACCTGGGAGAAGAATTTGCAATAAAACCTGGTGAGAAACACTGCTCAGAAAAGAGCCTGTCCAGGAGATGATGATAAAGTAGCAGAGGAGCAGGTCTTCCCTAGGCTACATTAAAAGTGGAGTTTAAATACCCTTCAAGGGCTGAATATTTCAGTTCCTGGGAAATATCGGCTATTGCAACATCAGAGACAGGAAAACAATGTGCTTTGCTTGCCTTTAAATATTTTATCTTAGTACCCTCCTCATGTAGGAAATAGCAATGTGTTAAATAGCAACTGCTACTTTTTATTTACTTGTGTGCTTTTTGTTCTTAGTAATTCTAGTGCTGCAACTTGGATCCTTTTTTATTGTTAGATAACACTCTATTTTTGTTATTTTATTGTTAGCAACACTCCCAACCCATTTGTTATCCATTGAATTTAACAGCTCTTGGCTTGACTTAGAGGGGGCCAGAATTTTTCCAGCTTTTGTTATAGGTCTCCTGTAACTCAAAATGTGGTATTTTTTGAGATTAGTTTCTATTTCTGCAAAAACTAAGCTGATATATCACTCTTCAGGATTAGCTAATGAATGGAACAAAGCAAAAATAAAATACTAGCAAGCCCAAAACCTAATGAAAATAGTTTTGTTCATGTTTCCCAAACAAATATATCCTCAAAATATCCAGCAGTGGCAAAGACACCAGCTGTGGACAGGAGCAGGGATGTTCTTCCAAACTGCCAAATCAATGCTGTTTTCTTTTCCACTGTGTAAACTTTGTCAACAAAACTGTTTCTGTGAGAGCCATTGAAAATATTTCACCATATTCCAAATGTGACTGCCACAAATTAACTGCTAAAACTGCAACAAGCACGTTTGAAGTGGCAAATAGAGCTGGCACGGTCCTCTGTCAGGCTGCAGTTGTGCTGTGTGGTTGTAGGGAATGCAGTTCATCCAGAAACACCCCTTTGTTACCATGTCTGATTAATATTTACAAAGCCACATTAATTAATGTGGTGGCACTGGGCAACAAAACGGGTGAAAATCGCCATTAAAGTGGGTGATAAGACCATAACTGCAGTGCCTGGGTGAGAGCAGGGAATTCTGGACATGGGATAACTCGAGGTAAGTTATTTGCTGTGTTGTGTAGGCTCAGCAGTTGGAAATTATGGCCAAGGATGTGAATCCTACTGTGCTGCTTTATTTCAGGGGGGACTTTAAATTTGTGTAGCTGGCTGTGACTGTGGGGTGGAAGGGAGGAAGGGAAAGGAGAGCTGTGCCCTTTGCAGGTGGTTTGTGAGACTCCTCTTGGCATGAGGTGGAAACAGCCCCAGCCACCTCCACAGCTCCATCTTGCACCAGTGTTCCCAGTTAACAGTTACGCAGACAGTGGTTTGGATGGTGTGCCTACATCAACATCCCACTGCCTAAATGTATGTATGGGATTGTGTTGACAAAAGTAAATAAACTGGACACTGTCACACTTGTTATGCTGTGTCAAGGTTTTCTGCAGAATAATCTCACCATCCAGTGCTCCTGGTACTCTGTGAGCACTTGGATACCATCAGAGACCTCCTGCCTCTGAGCACAGCTCTCCTGCAGAGCTCTGCTCACTGTCCTGCGGTCTAGCATTTAACTGATTGTAATATTATAAATAGCCATGTGCTACCACACAGAACGAGGCTAGCACATGGCTAATTACGGGTGTGCAGTAATTAACTATGAGCTAAACTCGCAGGAGAGTATGTGGTGGTGGTCTATGAGGTATGTAATCAGACTGTTTGTTAAACCTTGGGAGCCTTTCCAGTCTGTTAAGTAACTATACATAGTAATGAGACATTTTTTAAAAAACCATTTATGTTTATTTATGGACAAAAAATCGTCTGTCTGTTTTCTGAGCTGTGGCTGAAGTGTTGCTGCCTGATATCTGAGTGGTTAATTCTAATGATGTAACAAAAGGTGTGCACACAACTCCTGCTTATGTGTCTGTGTGAGATGCATTGGCTGAGCAGTATCTGTGTGAGAAGTTTAGAGTGTTATTCACAGGGAATTTTGTGCCTTGTGTCACGTATGTGCAGTAAAATACCGTTTCTCCTCTTGTAGATCTGAATGTTGTGTAACCCATTTTGTGGCACCTGTTCTAGCATCCTGTTGAGCTGTCTGACTTTTCCCTCTTTTCACATTGTAACCATTGCCAGTTAGTTTTGGTTTCCTTTTTTCCTCAGGATGTTCTTTCAGTGTGACTCCAAAAAGCATCCACTGTGGCACAGTGTAAGAACGGTGGGGTCAGGCCCCTTTGCTGGGCTACCTCCCGTTAATTGCTCTTCTTCGTTACCCTGACAGCTGCTACTGCCTGTTCCAGATTACCAGGAATGAGGCCTCTCTCTATAAAATGTCAGGAAGTCTACAGGGAAGTTAGATCAGACTCTTTTTCAAATACATTTAGATTTGATACTTCTCTATACTTATCAGAGCTCTGCTAAGTAACTTGGCACTAAAATACATTTATACAGAAGTTCTTCCCTGGGCTGTGTCAGTAAGGGAGCACATCTAATTCTGTTTGGGTAATGTGATGCTATTGAATGCAATGAAAACACGTGGGATGTGCTCCTTGAAAGGGATGTCTTCAGCTCCTAGCACATAGTCTACATGTGGAGGGAAAGGTAAAGACAGAAGTGCTTGTTCCTTAACTCCCAGTTTGATAAAACCACTCGGTAAGAACAAAGTTTACCAAAACTTCCTTCCTGGGTGGAGTTCTAATTTGTGTTCTGAATGGGCCTGTTACTTGTCTGAGTCCGTGGATAGTCCAGACCTTCCAGAGCTACTGTTTTAGGATGTTTTCATCTGATTGAGAAGTGTCATTAGCACAGAAGCACTCCCGTGGGGAAGTGTGAAGGCAGTGGGGACCCTGTGGGTGTTTGGGGTGTGAACACTGCCAAGATTGAACCCAGATGCTGAATAGAATCGAAGGGAGATGGCAGCTGAAGGAGTCTGCTTGTTGTGAAATATTTTTATGCCCTGACCATCAAAAAAAAAGTAAGCTTGGATGGTTTGGTTAGATCCGAATTTACTTGATTTTTATTGTGTGGATGGAAGTGGTCTATTTTTGTGTGTGCTCACAGCTGAAGTGTTTCACACCTGGACTGTTGCTGGTATTTGATCATTACAAGGAGTTTGAAAGGGACACTTATTTCCTAGGAACTGTATTCTTTTTAGTTTTTTTTTTCAGTGATGAATCTAAAAGGTGATTTAGTCTCATTAAATTTTAATCCCAGTGTAGCTCCATGTAGCTTCAGTAGCATCAGAGAGAACTGATAGTTCTCTCAGGGTCAGAAGAAAATAGGCTTGCATTGTCTGTGCACAGAGGTTCTGTCTCCTGGGCTGTAATTGGCACATGTGGTCAATTATTGTTTTGAAATCCCCACTCGCACTGCGAGGCACAATCCCTCAGCTCCCCTTTAGGCAGGTGGTGGCTGTGCTATCCCCAACTTAGGCCAGGGTCTAAATAATGCCAGCACAGAAATCAGGGCTCCAGGGCCAAAGGAATCTGTCAGAGAGGAAAGCAGACAATCCTGTCCAGAGGCATAATGTAGGTCACAACTTGTGTGTAAGTGGTGTCTTTGTCACCACTTACAGTGGATTGACAGCAACCAAATACAGAGGTTTTCCAATAGGCTGGAGCCACTTAAACAGTGTGTTATAATGGGACACCTCATTGTGGTGCACACGGGCAGTGAGGAAGGACATCCTGCTTACTCCTTAATTAGCAGCCAGGGAGAGACTGCTCAAAGTGTGGCTTCCAATTGCTTCTCTACTTGTTGATTAGAACTTCTGTGTGTGTGTTGTTTTACTTGGAGTTTTCTTTGAAACTCGGCAAAGCTCTGCCCTTTAAAAGCAGGAATTCAGACAAAATGTTGTGTATCTTTATGGTTGCCTTAGTGTTAGCACAGTCTTTGTTTGCAGTGATATTTTGTTGCATACAGCTTGATCTCCTTCTTCTTCCCTTGCAGCATCCTCTCAAACTCATGTTCCTGTACAGGATGATGCAGTGCATGTGATTAAAGTGGTAATGTTTAGCTCTCATTTCTAAATTATTAACTTGCATGCTGTTCTTTCTCTTAATTATCTATCCTTATTTTCAGGATTGGGTCTGTATTGCATGCTTGTGGCTTTTTTCTTTTAAATATACTTTCCCTGCTTGGGGATATATTTGGCATTTCCATGACACACAGTATTCCCTGGACTTGATTCTTTCCTTTCCTTGATTATGGTCCTCAACAATTTAATAAGGAAAATTGGACCATAATCCTAAACATACTTGTTCTACAATATTTCTGAAAACACTGTTTTAAATAATACCTGAAAGAATCGTGTTGTTTATGAAAATATGCCACCAAACAACTTTTCTTTTTAGCTATGTATTAAAATTACATGGATGTATTAAAATGTCATGGATGTGAGGGGGAAAAGGGATTTCATTCTCTTGGAATTTCTGACACGCTTTTGCTTAGAAATTGTCTTTCTGATGCCTTTTGTGATGCCAAGTTTGTTTATTTCTCACCAGGAATATCTTGAAAATGGCCCCTTATTTTCTGAACTGAAATTTTACCAGAGGGCTGCAAAACAAGAGCATAGTAAGTAATGTATCAGTTCTGGTTTGGGTGCATGCAAGGACAAGTTTGTGTTTAACTACTTCAAAAAAGAACTGTTGCTTTAGAGCTTCACAGCCAACTCCTTTCACACACACTGAACTAATCCTGCTTGGTGCTGTAGTAATTCTGGATGGCTGTTGTTTTGTTACTTGGGTGTTGTTCTTTCTGATCTGAAGGAAGAACAGGAGCCAAATTTGTGATGTGCACAACCATGACTGGATGCCAGAGACAGCCCAGCCTTGGAACAGAACAAAACACACCAAACTTGAAGTTCCCTAGCTACCTTTAACCCTCTGTTATCTTGTTATTACAGTAAGAAAATGGATGAATCTCAAAAAAATCAGATGTTTAGGAATTCCAGTGTTCTGGGGATCAGGCTTGGCGGAGTACAAAGGAAGAAGGTAATAAGACAAAGTGTGATTAAGCCTCAAATTGACTGAAGATCCATTTTCAAAAATGGACATTAAGTCCTTTCAATCTGGCACAAACTTGCAGTCTTGTCCTAAAGGATTCCTCCCTTTCATTTATTTCCTGGTAGCTACAGGTTCATGGTCATGGAGAGACTGGGGGAAGACCTTCAGAGAATCTTTCAAGATTGTGGAAGCAGATTTAAGAAGGAGACTGTTCTGCAACTTGGGGCACGAATGGTACGTACCAGGAGAGGGAATTGCTGAATTCAGCTAGAAAATGATCTCTCTAATAGAGTTCCTTTAGGTAACTCTTGAGTTTAGAACTAAACATGTGCAAATGCTGCGTGTGTTCTTATTTTTCATTTTTGAAAAATAAAATGAGTATTAAGTAGCAATAAAAGAGGCAATCTGAGTATAAAGGAAAAGTTTTTGCAGAGTGTCTTATGAAACATCCATTCATCCATCTGGCTATTCAGGCTCTTGTACAACCTCATCTAATTTGTTACTCCTGCTTGAAGCGTGGGGGTTAGGCTGGACACATGCACAACCTCCTTTAAATTATAATAAATATTTATAAAAGAAAAAAAGTGAAGGGTTTTCATGGTCAACATAATTGACAAACTTGTAACAATCTTAGTACTTCCAAAAGTCAGGATTAGATTGTCCTTTGGATGAGCTGCAAAGTGCAAATGTGGTTTTTAATCCTAATTAGAGCTATTGTACCTCAGTAAGGAGCTGAAGAAGGTTGTGAAATGCAGGTCATACAACAACTGGCAGGATCAAATTTATTCCAAACCTCCAGAAGTGATTGAATGTGTTCTCTTTAAGAGCTTGGTGATCTCAGCATTTGCTCTGGAGTTTATAAAGCACGGGCTTGGTTGTTGCTTTGTGATCTTAGGAGCTGGTACTCCACAGGGATGTCTCATGCCCTGTTTATGATTTGCCATTACTGATGGCAAATCCTGGTGGGACAGACCCTGTGACAGACTGGGCTCAGCTCAGTCTGTGTAGCCCTTGATTTCTCTGCATAAGTGAGGAATATTTGGTGGTAGGGTTAGGGACAGAGTGGAAAAGATGATGGTGTTTTCTTCTCTCTCCCAAATTCTTTCCTAGCTGGATACTTTGGAATACATACATGAAAATGAGTATGTCCATGGTGACATTAAAGCAGCAAATCTGCTTTTGGGCTACACCAATCCACACGAGGTAAGCATGTTTCCTCATCTACACTTCAGTGTTTTTATAACCATTTGAAAGTTTCATTTTATGTGTATTCTGCATTAACAATTCACGTATCAAAAGGAGTTTATGCCTGAACATTCACTTCCTCTGCTGGCAAATCTGACAGTGGCTCTGTGGAGCTTCAGGCCTGAGAAAGAAGCAGACCAAAACTCCTTGTTCCCCTTGTGTTCTGCTGACTGGGTTGGATGTTCTGGTTGTTCTAGATGGGCAAGCTCTAGAACCTAATTGCTGCTCAAGGTTATTCCAGTTTAAGGGTGTCAGTAGAGATTAAGGGTGTGACCCATTGTATTTTCATTCCTGGAAAGTTCTAGCTTCCTAAAGTTCCCATGAATTGTGTTTCCATGCACTAACTCTTCTGTCCTGCTCATCGCAGTGGATATAACAGGTAAGCAGGATTAAAGTTGCTGTTCTCTGGCACTCTAAAGCCTAAAGGTCGCCTTGAAATTGAAATGTTTTGGTGAAACTTCTTGAAACAAAGTTTTTGGTCTTGCCATACCCCACATGATTTTATGATGTCTTTTTTTTCTTCTGTTAATAAACCCTAAGTATGCTTTTTTAATTGGGAGAGAAATCATTCAGGAAAAAGGATCTCTCTCTCTTTCCACTTAAATATAATTAGCTGCAAGCAGTACTTCTTTCAGTTTTTGTTGCTCTGCTGCAGTGATAAAGAATCAGATCTTATTTCCAGTGCAATGGCTGAATGAAATGTAACTCTCCAGCTTTGTCCAACCCGTGGCTTGAAGGCCAGCACGGCTGGTTGAGGCAGCCCTGGTTGACACAGTGGCAGCAGCCAGTACACAATCTCAGTTGATGGCATTTACCAGCCTGCTGCATCCAAAGGAGGAGGCTTTGAGAGGCAAAATGATCTGCTACCCATTAACACAACTCAAATTACTCCCTTTTTTTGTCTTGGCTATTGTGTCTTTTTATGGCAGCAAGACATGCTGCTGTTTTTCACACTGAAATCACTTTGGAAGTGTCCATTTACAATAATCATGAAATTTTAAGACTTGTAGCTGCCTTTGAATGGACCACATTGTGGGTAATTTCCTGATTCATTTCTTGTGTTATCTGTATGAAGATTGTGCTGTACTAGTAATTTGTTTTGATGAATAGTAAATTCATTGGCAGCTTAAAAATAAGGTACTTGTGAGTTACTGGACAGAGGTTTTAGGGTTTGTTTTTTAGGTTTTGTTCAATAAATCAGTAGGTATTCCAGTTTGAGTAGCTTCCAACTCAGTGTGTACAAAGTGTATGTTGCTGATGGGAGGTTTGGTGTAGAATTCTGTTTCAGTAAAATTCATTTTCCACTGAAACTATTCTATCAAACATTTTGGAAAGTTCAGATTCTAATTCACAAGAGCTGGCAGGAGACAATTTCTAACATTTTCTTGTGTTTCTGTGGTATGAATCAAACTTTGGTTTCTGTATGTGTAGGAAAAAGCCTGGGAAGTGTTTTGCCCAACATCCTCTCTCTGCCAGCACAGCAGATAACCAGATTGCCTTGGTCTTGGTTATTTTTTTAAAAGAAAGGTGAAGGTGAACCTGATCTCACAAATAGGGAGTGAGAGATCAGCCAGTGGCCAAGTCCAGCTCAGGAATCCAAGCCTGTAGCTCCAGTGGGAGCTGGCACAATAAAACTCTCTACCTAACAATTTCTGGGGTGAGGTTTCTTGAAAGAAGCTGGTGAAAGTGGGCTCTTGCTCTTTTAGGGATTCGGGTTTTAAGAGAAAATAAATTGTAAGTGTTCTTTAATTCTAGAAATTTGTTTTGAAAAGCAACCTGTAAGTTATCTCTCAAAAATAATATATATATCTATTCAAAATATATTTCCATATTCTGGTGAAGAGACATAAATCTCTGTTTAGAAAAGCACATGTTCCTTTTATACTCAACTTTGCATTTTCCTGTCATTTAGTGGCTGTTGATGTGTATTCTTCTGTGTGCATTTGTCACTGGCTTCCTGCAGTTCCAAAAAAGATAATTCTTCTATTTTAGACTTTCTGCTGCTGGTCTCTCTCTCTTCTGTAAATTAACCTGGTGAATTTACACCACAGCCAATAAATAACACAGCCCCCTTTCTGAAAGGACGTGTGAAATCCATACTGCCTTCTGTGGCAAGGCACAGAAACAAATAAAGCAAAGGTCCTGTCACTCTGTGACCTCCAAATGATGGTTAGAAATGGTTGGAAGATCAGAATCAAGTGGCCTCAAAGAGCAGCTTCTGCAGATCTGCTCAATAGGAGGGAGCGAGGCCAGTGGGTGAGTTACAGGTCAAAAGATCAATTCTGCAGTCAATATGTTTGTGAGCACGGCCCCAGCACAGGCAGTGACAAAGCAGCAGTGATGGACTGAGGCAAGTGCACAGCCCATGAATCTCAGGGAGGCCTGAAAGGAAACCTGGAGGGATCAGACCCATAAATTACAGCACAACTCAAGCCCTGTCTGGGGGCTGGGCTGAGTGAAAGGTAGTTCGGGCTGTAGGAGACACTGCTTGTGTGATGGAACAGAAATAACTATTATTGATACAGACTCCAAGAGAAACTCCAACCCACTGCTCATTTGAATGGTGATACTATTACCAGGGACAGGTGGTTGCTAGACAGGAGCTTAAAAACTGAGTTTTGAATAAATGCAGTAAAGTTTGGGAGAACACCTCTTCAGAACAATCACCCTGTAGTACTTTCCCCATGGAATGTATGGGCAGACATCCTGCAGTGCTGCAGACTCGACTCTGTTCCAGAAGTTGCTTATTTGGATTTTTAAGCTGTACGTTTTAATTGCATTGGCACTTCAGTTCTGATTTCAATTTTAGGTGTTTCTTAGACAAGCTGGTTACAGAAAAGAACTCTCAGACTTGATTATCACAGATAGAATGCAAAAATATTTCAAAATATAACTTTTAACTCCAGCTTTCAGTGGACCAGCAGAGCAGATACAGAGGTCACACATTGATCACGTGGGAAAATCTTGCATGAAAACAGTTCCAACTTTGAGCTGCTTTTCATTGTGAGAAGTATCATTGTGATCCTGCTCTTTAGCCCACTATGACAGACTTGCTAAAGATGAAATGATGAAAATGAAAATACTTTGTTGTTCTTCAGGTGTTTTTAGGACAGCACAGTGTGCAGAGGTGCCTTGTACCCTTTCCTCTTTCTCCTTGGTTCAGCTGCTTTCCTCCTTCCTTGACTTCTGTTTTGTGAGAGATGCCATTTCTGTCCCAAACACCAAACTTCACACCTCCTGTCCCAAAATGGACTTCTGTCTGCATTTACCCTTTTTGCAGCCTGTGTCCAACTGCCCCAGAGAGCACTGTGGCCATTAGCAACCAATCTGCCTCTTATTAGGGGTATCTACTTAATTATTTACAGCCGTGACACAAGCCTGGCAATGGAACCAAAGAAAATCACTGTATTGTCATCCTTTCAGCAGTGAATCTACTCTGGGGACTTCAAGGAGAAGAGAACACCACGAGAATCCAAAGGGCCATGCTGGTAACTGCCCAGCTCAGTGCAGTTCTATATCATATGTACATAAGTCATGAGAATTTTACCTCTTTAGGAGATGTTTAGCACTTCAGATGCCAAGCCCTGTGAGGGAGCCATGCACAGCAAGGGTGAGAGGGTGGCTGGAACTGTGGTTGGCTGCTGGTGCCCATGAAGAACTACCTGTGCCAGTGCAGTTGTTCTTTTGGATGAGACAGGCACGTCCATGTTGGCTTGAAATTAAGAGCAAAGCCTTCAGAAATCTGGCTCCTAGTCTGTAAAAAATCTATTAATAACAGGCCAGAATCTAGTGCAGCCTGGGATGTGTAAAGAGAAACTTGAACAAAAACAGGACTTAAAATAAGGAAGTGAGTGGGAAGGAGTGTACCATGTAACACAGCCAAAGCCAGCTGTTCTGGGCTTATGTCCCTCTGCACCTTCCTCATCCACGCTCCTGTTCCTTATTCCAGTGTCTTATTTATCTTGCTTTGCTCGTTCTTACTTGTTTTGTTGTTCTTATAAAAAGCCTGCAGATGAAAAATATTTATGGTATTGAAAAGCATACTAACGCTGGCTTAATTTTTCTCCACGTTCTTCATTATTTATCTGCTTTTCCCCATCCCTATACCCTAAAAAAATCTGCAACAACTATGAATTCATTAACTACCTCTACCGTGTTCTGAGCAAATTTGGAAGGGCACAGTGTTACATTATCAAAAAGTGACAACCAGCCATAAAGAACTATATATCTCTTTAATGATGAAAGGGTTATAATGAGAATTGATGAAATGAAATTAATGGTAATTTAAAATAACATAGTCATGCTGATAATGGTCGTGGCAAGGTTGTAACAGTGCAGTGCTGGTTTTGTACAAGCTGAGGGGGATTGATTTTTGTTGGTGGCCAGGAGGGCTCTGCCTTGAGAGGCTGCCACGGGTCACATGTTTGTGGGAAAACCACTTCTCACTTTCAGGGGGGGTTTGCAGCATAAACTGAAAACTGCTCTGCTGATACTACCATGGGAGGTATTTTAAGCAAATCCATTGCTTAAAAATGGAGTAGAGTAGTGGAGTTGCTTGAAAGAGTACATAGTTGCTGTGATTTATCTGTATGATTCTATGATTTTGTTTTATTTTTAAATACTTCAAGTCTGACTAGCAAATGTTTGTGGCTACTTCCTAGATGGCCTGTTGTTGAGGGCTGGGCTGCCACATGGCAGTGTCTGTCACATAAGCCCAAACCAGGGAGCTACCAGAGGTGCTTTGGGTGTATTTTTCCCCCTCATTTTAATATAAGGGGTAGCCTTAATTTTTAAAGGTATTTTATCTAACTGTACACATCAGAAATCTACAGTCAAGTGAAACCCAAAATGTACTACTTAACCTGGGGAGAGTATCCCTTCTAGGCTCCTCTCTCCTTCCCAGCCCGCAGAGGATGCAGAAGACTCACAAAACTTGATGTTAGGGTATTTTAAGTTAGTTCTCTGCCTAAGTGTCTGTGGGCTCAGTTAGGACAGGTATGAGAGCACCAGGAATACGCTGGGGAACGGATGCAGGAGAAAACCAAATCAATCAACCCAAGGAAGTTTCTGCCTTGTCCCAGATTTTCTGAAGGTGCCTACAGTCTTTAATCTTGTATCCCGGTTTGTGCAGCCTGTCAGGTGAAACACACTCCAGGTACTCTTAAAAGCCCTGACCCAGCAGGAAGCAGGAGCTGCATCCCAGCTCACACGCTCCAGATAAGCTCAGGTCCCACAGCAGGAACAGTAAAACAGGAGAGCAGCAGTGGCAGGGCTGGAGGCTGCCTGCAGCACAAACACGGATCAGCAGTTCAGCAGAACCAACAATGAGTTGAGTTTTCTTGAGGGTGCTTTGTTTGGTTGGTTTGCCTCCACCAGGAGGGACATAATTAAATTACAAGGAACTGCCAGAATTTATTTTAGACTTTCATAGGATGAGCTGTTTTTTAGGTAAAGAGAAAACAAAACTGAGTTCAAATAAGAAAAGGTTTTTCTTTCTCATCTAATGAGATGTTTCAGAAGTGATCTCGATGTGCCTTTAGATGATTCAGCTTTTGCCCCAGAAATCAGTTCCATTGGCAATATAATAATCTGTAGTATGATTTTTTAAAAGAGAAAATACGATCCTTGAATATTTATTAAAAAAGAAAAGCAATTACCTATTGTGAGAACTGGTCAATGTAAGGGGCAAAGGCCAGGTGGGAGTGTGGAAATGTGACAGAGTGAGAAAATAACCTATGGAATATTTGGGGAGGGGGAACAGACTGTGATTAAATTCCTGCTGCTTTCACCAAGTTCCTGCTTGTCAGCTGTGCTGCAGGGACTGACCATGTGCTTGTTTTAAGTGCAGCCCTGCTGGAGGGTGGAACATGTTCATCTGAACCTCCCAGGGTGGGTTGGTGGCCTTCCTGTGAATTCTGGGAGTGGCAGCATCGAAGCAGTGCTGGGTGCCCTGTGCTCACAGAGAAACAGAGCAGCAGGAGCCACATGGCACAGTCTGCTCTGCCTTGACAGACAGGGCAGCAGCAGAACACAAAGTAGAATCCAGCTCTCCTGAGCTGTTCTGTTTTCAGCTACAAGTGCCATGAGAGTGAGCAAGAGAAAGTCTCAAGTCAGTTAATCCTTTCAGAGCGAAGTCCCAAGGATGTGCCATGGTCCCTGCCAGGCTGGACCCCCATGTCCAGTCCAGCTGGGGAAGCTGCTGCCTCTTCCTCTGGCATTGGAGTTGCCCAGAAGGACAGCAGAGTTGAATTTGTACAGTCTTAACTGCTGGAGAAGCTGAACAGGGCTGTGTGTCTGTGCCTGCCTGAGGAAGGACAGGAAGGGGTCCCATAAGCAACGTGAGGCTGCATAAAAGGCATATTGCAGTTTATGATGTCTGGATGCCCACCTGGAGAGCAGAGAGCTTAGGAACAAAATAAAATGACTGAAATTCTGCTCCACTCTGGAATAAGAGAAGAGAATAGTAGTGGAAGGATTTAAATGGGGAGGGCAGCTGTTATAGCCCCCAGTTGTACATATTTTATCCTGAGGCACCATTTGGTTTAATAAAATTTAGATCTAAGGCTGTCCTTAACCTATCAGTTTCTTAAGACTTAATTATAAAGGTTATACTTTCAAAGGACAAAAGCATTATTCATTTGTCTGTTCATGTCTTCCAGGTTTATCTTGCAGATTATGGACTTGCCTACAGATATTGTCCCAATGGGAACCACAAACAGTATCAGGAAAATCCTAGAAAGGGCCATAATGGGACAATAGAGTTTACCAGCATAGATGCCCACAAGGGAGTAGGTAGGTTTCTTTCTTTTATTTCAGATGAGTGATTACAGAATGAGGAATCAGGCCGTGGGAGCTGATGCACACAGGAGGAGCAGTCCTGGGGATTGCTCTGCCCCTCGTGTGCTGCCCTCCCCTTGTTCCTGGGAATGTTTCTCCAGGGCTGGGAGGGAAGGGGGGGCAGGTGGAACCTGAAAGGCCCTGCAGACCAAGGCACCCCGAGAAGAGCTTGCCATGATATTTAATTGGTTCATGCTGGGAGCACTGGTTGGTGTTTGCTGCACTAGTGGCTGATGTTGCATTGGGAAGGGAAAACATTTGGAGTGTGCACTGTCCTTTAGGGAGAGCTGTGCCCGAGTGTCACCATCTGTGTTATGGGAGGATATTTCAAGATGACAGTCCTTGTGCAAGGAGAAAAACCTTCTCTGAAGCCATAAAGCGTTAACTTTTTGAAATCTTTTTCCAGTAGCCTTTCATATATCTTACTTATTTAAACTCACTTTGATGGTATTGGAAACACATTTGCAGGTAAATTACATACATAGTCCTTTTATTGGATATTGATTGTACTGCCTTGCATTCCAAGGCAGACTTAATTCAACAATTCCCTAATTAGTTAAAGTCATAACCTATGTCTTGTATTCATTTACCATTAATTAAACCTTAGCTGTTTATTACACTGCAGTCCAAATCCAATAGCAGGCCCATGGAGCCATGGAAAAGGGACTGGGAGGTCAATATTGAAAATATATGGTGTAAAGTCCCACTGATGGCTGCATTGTTCACAATCAATATGGTCAATGCAACACAACTTTCTTAGTTGCTATGTCAGCAAGACAAAAAGTCAATTCTAATGTTATGCTAGTGAAAAAAATGGTGATTATTGAAAAACTTTGACTCCAGCTACGGAAGTGTGTTTTTGTTAACTTTTCTGTCCCTCCCCTCCATCCATCCCCAAGATCTTCCAAAAAGGACTGGCCTGCTGCTGCCAGCTTGGCACGAGGGATAACTGCAGAAATTCGTGCTTGTTAATAGCTGCTGAACTGTTACCTTAAACTAATACTTTCTAACGAGTTTTAGTTGGCACAAACAACTGTATATTATTGCTTTTTCTATTAAAAGGACCATTGACCATGTAATGCAGAGGGGCTTGATAATTTGCCGGAGCTGTTAAAACCTGCAATCGTTTAACTCTGGTCATTAGGAAAAATGAAATGAGACTGTCAAGTACTTCCTGCTAAGACAATTGCACTGTTTCACCTGCTACAGAGTGGTTTGTGGTGAGGAGGGCATCTGTTCTGGGCTCTCCTGGCCCTGCCAAGCATGCATTTCTGGAGCAGCCTGCCTGCTTTGCCTGGTGGTGTGAGCACTGGGGCTGGGCACTGGTGTTTGGTGTGGATACTGTTTGAAGAGGAGGTGGAAGCTGTGGTATTTGGGACTGGGCAGCTGGGTAGTTCTAACACCCACTTTTGTGGTGTTTGTTCATGGTATGTGATTATAGGACAGATGATTCTTTTTGGTTTTGGAAGTGCAGGGAAGTTTACAGACTTGGGTGGCAAAAGGTGTGCAGGTGGAAGTGTAAGGTAAGTTTTGCAATCTGTGGTTTAGATAACCCCCTCAAGTGGCTAAGGCCAGGATGGAGTATGTTAAAAGTGGAGGACCCCAGAAAACAAGAGAGTAGCTGGTCTAGTGCTGTGGTTTGTGTTTAGGATGAGAATAACACTGACAGCACAGGGATCTTTTGGGTTTTGCTGAGCAGTGCTTGCCCTGAATCAAGGCCTGCTGAGTTTCCCATGCCCTGCAGGTGAGGGGCTGCACAAGGAGCTGGGAAGCAGCATGGCCAGGACAGCTGAGGTGGTCAAAGGGATATCCCAGTCCACAGGACACATGGGCAGTGGATAAACTGGGGGGATTGGCTGGGAGAGGCTGATCACTGCTCAGGTGGATGGTGAGCAACTGTATCGTGCAGCACTTGTCTCTCCTGGGTTTTATTCCCCCCTCTCTTTGTTGTCTCCCTTTTAATTCTTATGTTTTGAATTTTATTTCAAGCATTTAACTGCACCTATCTCAACCTCTCCGTTTTACCTCTGTTCCTCAATCCTCCTCCCCACGCACCCCAGCAGGGAGGGGCAGCGAGTGGCTCTGTGGTGCTTCTCTGCTGCCTGGGGCTAAACCAGACAAACAGCCTGAGTCCATTAGGGTCAGATTAGCAGAGTTCATGTGCAGCACCCTAGGGAACATGTGCATCCACAGCCACTTCTCCTGGAGGTCACACAGGTCCAGAGGCCTGTGTTTCCCTCATCTCTTGAGGTGTGGAGATGTTTCAGGACATTCAGGTGTTCTTCTGAAAAGTGTTTAAAGACTCTTGGCAAATGATTGCTGCACAGACAGCCCTCCTTGTGGTGGTACCCAGCTTTTCAGAGTGGAGTGGTTTCTTATTTCGATGCTCCAGGAATGTAGTTCTAATTTTTAAATGTTAGTTTATATAAATGAGATCCTTTCCAGAGGGCATTTCCCAAACGTGCAAAGCAGCATAAATATCTCAACTCCCCTAAACAGCACTGAGCCAGACAAATGAGAACATTTTGACTTACTCATGAAGCAGCTTCCTGAATATATACAGCAATTTGAGGTACACGCTCAAACTTTAACAAAATTATGAAGTTGTTGCTTTCAAAAGTGCCTCTTGGCGATGCTTGGAGCTGATATAACCTCCTTGCATAAAGCCAGTACCTGGTGGCAGGAGCCCTTCACAACCAGAGTGGGTGTATTAAATTGAAACCCTTTTTTAATGCCCATTTCCTGTAGCACAACTGCCGTGCTAGTTTTACCATCACGTTTGAGTGTATTCACTGTATTCATTTTTAAAGACCATGCTGTATAAACAGTGTTCCATTTTAGCTTGTTGATTGATAATTAAAGAGAATTATATCTGTAGCCAGTGTTCATTTAAAAAATTGTTACATAGTTAGTGTTAAAAAGTAATATTTGGATCAATGGCTCCTATGGATTTTTGCAGATTCCCTGCTCACCGAGGCGTGCAGTCAATACCTAATTTCTCTGGAGATACACCACGCTTAACATATTGAGGGCTTTTAAATACTCCAGGCCCGGGCATTGAGTGCGTAAGAGCGGTTTTAATTTGCTGTCATTGATGAACATAAGAGTATGAACTGTCTGTGCCCAATTCCCTCCCGCAGACAGTTGTGTTTGCCATCGATTTGGGGACCATTCTGCTCCTCCTGCCCAGCATTTCACAGTGACTCTGAGCTGTGGTGCCATCTCCACACCAGGGGCTCCACCAGGATCCCTGCAGGGCTTGGGTCTCTATCTGGAGTAGGAAAAGCTGCCTCACACACGTGGGGACTTCTGACCAACCCCTCTGTTCCCTCTATTCCAGCATGTGCTCCTCGAGGTCCATCAGAACCCTTGGTTGGGCACTGCTTGCCCAGGGCAGGGCTGGCACTGGCAGAGCTGCTGCTGTTTGGTGTGACAAACACAGCTCCTCAGTGCTTGGCCATTTTTCCTGTTCTATCACGCACAGGGGTTGACTGGAATGTACCCAGGGTTCATTTTGTGAGGAAGGATGTGCAGGAATATAAACACCTATGGAAACACATTCCTTCTGAGCCTGCTTCCAGAGGACGGAGCTCTAAATGGCTCCAGATCAAGAGGTTGATTTGGCATCTGTCCATGCTTAGTTAGGATTCAGAGGGAGCCTGCAGGATTTTTTTTTGGTTGGTCAAATGAATTATTGATTTGCTGCAGTTTGATATGTGTTTCCCCAAGACTGTGTGCAGGACAAACTGTAAATCCTAAATAATAAAAGGGAAATATAACAGGTCTGGCGAAAAATGGGTGGAACTTTACAGTGTGAAATAAACAAAAAGACAGTTGAGTTCCTGAGAGTTGGATTAGAAGTGTGGGCCCAGCAGAAGGAGCAGGAGGTGGCTGTAAGGGAAAGCAGAGTCAGGTTTTAGCAAGGAGAAGATTGGATAGGTTCCTGCACTGAGCTCTCTAAGCTTATTCTGCCCTGCCAGGAACGTCCAGAAGCAGCAAAAATAAGATGGTGAGCATTACAACTTTGTGTCAGGGCTGAGGAGTGTGGCTGGGAATGGGAATGGCTGTTCAGTGCTGGCTGTTCTCTACACCAGGAATTCAGGCAGGGGGTGAATCTCACAGCTGCTCCCCCCTCCTTGCCAGGCCCTTACCTTTGTGACTCTCTTTTTCTGCCACACATATGTGCAAGAAGAGCAAAGCTCCCTGTCCCCACCCTCCTGCCACACGTTCTCCTTACTGCCAGCTTGGAACCTTTTGATTCTGACCAGGTACCTGCATCTCCTGCCACCACCATTTTATGTCCCACCCACATCCCGTGCTGAACTTCCACTCCATCTTCCAGCCTTCCCACTGGAGCAGGGACTGTCCCCAGCTGGCATTTGCCCTGCCTGGGACTGGATTCCCTTACAGAATGGCCTCCCAGCACTAAGCTTTGTCCTAAATGTAACTGTATTTCTCTGACCTCCCCCTCTTCAGCTGGTCACTTGCTGCAGTGAGCTCCTCAGACTGACCAGTCCCCTGGGGAGGCAATACTTCATTACCAGCCTTTTTTGGGGTCTTTTCCTTTCTTTTTCCCCAATAGAGGCATTGCTTGTTGATGAGCCTTGTATTTGTGTAGGGTTTTTATCACCTCAACCTTGCATTAGGTTATATCACTTTGTGATGATACATTTTCATCAGAATTATATTTCCCCATGCTCATGTCAGCCCTCCTTTCCTTTATGGGTTAATGGTTATGGTGTGAGTTATAATTGCTTGGGAATTGCCAGGAATTCGTGTCCTGTGATTCCAGTGAGAACTGGAGGTGCGTCTGCACAAGGATGAAATATGAGCAACCAGAAAGATCCTTTCCACGAGAAGCTTCTATTCGGAAGAATCACTAATAGTGGAACTATAATGTAACAGTGCTAATTAGAAATGAGAGCAGAGCATTTCATCTGTCACTCCTTGGCCTCCCAGATCTTTACCAAAGGCTTGAGCAAATCAGCTAAGTAGGGGCCAGGGAGGAAAACTCCCATTCTCATGTGGAATTCAGACAAGTTCTTGGGAGCGGTTTAGTTTTGAGAGCAGATTGTGGTTGGTGGAAATCTTGAAATAATAATCTGAATATGAATTACGGCTCAGAGAGCTGCCAAATCCAGTGTATTTTTCTTCTCAAGGTGAAGTGCTCCAGTTTGGTTATTCTGAGTTATTTTGGAACCCTGTGCCTGCGTGTTGAGTGTGTTTGTGGTGCACATAAAACTGCATTGATGTGGTTGTGAGTTCATTAACTTCAGTGGAGTCAGTCCTGATTTGTCTTGGCAGGACTGAGGAGACAATCAGCCCTTAACTCCTCAAATTAAAGAATTAAACTATAAAATTATTGTGAAGTTAAAGACTACCAATATGTTCCCATTAAATAGCGTTTCATGAAGACTAAAATAATAGTCAAAAATTCCTGTGAGTAGAAAAGCAGAAATCAAACATCTATTAAAAAAGAAAGAGAAAAAAAGCCAGCAAATTTTCAGTCTACAGAGAAGAGAATTTGCTTTAAATAAGCCCTGTTTTGAGTGTACACTCTCATAACAGTGACAAGTTATCAAGCAGAATTGTTTTATTTTTGCCTGGCTGTCGTATTTAAAATGAAAGCAGATTGATTTCTCTCTGCTGACGTTTATCAAGAATTCCTGTGATCTTCGATTGTGTGAGCAGATTTATTTTTCCAAGTAAACACACCATTGAAATTTATCTATTTGGAGTGAAAATCTAATAATTCCATTGTTCATAGACAATATTAATTCATTAAAGATTCCTCAAATACTTTTTAACAAGAATATAAATGATTTAAAAAGTTGAGGAATTCAGTTTATAGTGAGCTGATGGAGGAGCAGAGAGAAATAAAGTACGGCCGAAGAATCAAACAAGGGCATTTCCATGTGGTTCTGTGAAAAACACATGTAAATGTCTTCATTTGGCAACACTCGTGCTGATCCTGGAGTTCCTGCCTCTATTAAGGATGCCCCTTTTACCTGCAGGGAGGTTTTCTTTAGCTCCTTGTACCTTTTTCCCTGTGGCTTTGGGCAGGTGTTGTCCAAGACTTCCTTGCTCCCAGTTTGGGACGGCTTTGTCCCAGGGCTGGTCAGGGAGAGCTGCAGGTGAGGAGAAGGTTCTTAGTCATGGCCAGACGGCTCACTGTGGAATCAGCTTTAGTCTCTGGGGTCTGTTTGGTGAGAAAACGAGTTATTTTGGGTTACCTGCTGAAATCTGACTGGCTTGGGGTTATTTGCAGATGCACAGCAATTAGTAACCCTGTGGAAAAAATTACCACCCCTGGTAATTCTCACAATTTTCCTCAAAAGGCCACTTTCTGTAGCCCCTCTTACACCAACAGGTGCCAGAAAAGCCTGGTGTGAAAATCAGGGGATCTGCAGTCAAAAAGGCTGGCTTACAGGGATATAATCTGGAATTGCCATAATGGAAAAAGGAGTTGTGAACACATGTGTGTGAATGGAATTGTTCCACCGTTAAGGGGAGATTTATGGCTGGAGAAATCACCACAGAGCAGCGAGTGGTGGGGAGTGTGTCTGTGTTTTGAGAGGGGAGCCAAGCCTTGCATTGGGGCAGTGCAGGAAACAAATGGTGCCCGGGGGACAGTGAGGGGCTCTGGGGGATCCAGGGCCCTCAGGAACCCCAGAGCTCGGAGCATTGGGGTGGGGACCTGTGACAACTAACCCTGTGCTCCCACAGTGAGGGGGGGTGACAACGAGGAGCAGTTATGATGTGTTGGCACCGCAGCTTTTAGCAGGCAGCTTCTGAAATGGAGAGATAAGTTTGCTGAGTGACTTTCTGGAATTTATTTAATGAAGGCCCATAAAACAGGATATCTGTTTACAGCTGGATTAGCAGCACAGGGCTCGGCTACTGGGCTTTGCACTGGATAGAAAGCACCAGACAAGCCTGAACTCTTCTTTCCTTCCTGGAAAGTGCAAGTTCGTTTGGGAAAAGCATAAACTGAGCTGCGTGTGTCTGTCTTTGATCACCACAAACAGTTTCTGGCTTGGACGTGCAAACTGAACAGAGAAACCCTGCAGCGATCCCTCTTGCTTGGCTTTGTCAGGTTTGCTCTCCTCGAGCTGCAGCAGAGCATCAGCAATTCTGTTGGCATTGCACTCTTTCCATCTCCTTCTCTTGGACACAGCTGAGCTTCACTTACCTGTTTTTGTGCGTAGATGGTGCTGGGGTTAATTGTGGTTGAATTTTCTCTCCCGTATTTGTGTCCTGCCGGGGGTGTGCAGAACGGGTGTGAGTTGCTCCTGAAATAACTTCTTTCTGGAAGCCGTGATGGGAAGTGCACCCAGGACTGTGCTGAGCGGCCGGTGTGTTTTGGGTAGTGCTCCAAGTACCCGAGGCCTCCCGGAGCCGAGCTGCGGGCTCGGTGGAGTCAGTGCTCACTAGATGGCACTTTTGTCCCAGCATCCGAGTTCAAACGGCTCCGCGGGAGAACAGGAAAGGCCATCAGTGTTTAGTCTGCTCTCACGGAGTCCCTGCATGACCAGTGTGGACCCCATGGACTTCCTGGAACATGTGTTAGCAATTTAGCAGCAGACATTTATTTCTTTGTTTTACTGCTTGGCTCTTTGAGAAAGTGTTGGTGCTCGGTTATGGGCTGTCTGGATCATGTCAGAGGCCATGGGGATCAAGTCCCTGTGACAGGCCAGACTGAGGAAGGATGGAGCTGGAGGAGGTGAGGAAGCTGACCCTCACTCCAGCAGTAACAAGTCTGTGGCCTGTGGCCAAGCGCCGGGGCGGTTTGGGTCTCCTACAGCTGAATAAACAAAACACTTTGCCCAGTTGGCTTTTTCATATTTCATCAGCACTAGTTCAATCAAAGTCTTTTCTATTTCCTAGGCTGAGGTTCTTATTCTTAATTGTATTTTTTTTCTCTCTTCCCCCCCCCTCCTTTCCCACATTTTAGCCCCATCCAGACGAGGTGACCTTGAAATCCTTGGCTACTGCATGCTGCAATGGCTCTGTGGGAAGCTGCCCTGGGAGCAGAACCTGAAGGACCCTGTGGCTGTCCAGACTGCCAAAACCAAGTAAAACCAAACCCCCACACGTGTACTACACCCCACCCTGTGACCCTGCAGCATCCTCAGCACCTCACAGGGCTGGAAAAGACAGCCCTGTGTGCTGGAAGGCACCTTAGGAGAAAGCTAAAACAATTCTCCTTAGTTAAGGCACGTGTTGGAAGCAGTTAAAATGTGAACTTTACGTGCATGTCTACCCTCCTTTGCATGTTTATGTCTGTACTGCTGCAGAGAGAGGATGAATTCCAGTGCACAGCACACAGGCATTTTGTCAGCTGTGTATTTTTCCAATACTCTTTTTTCTTTTTCTTTTTTTTTTTTCAAAGAAAACATTTGTAAATTAGCACAGGCCTTGGTGCACATACAGAAGGTTGTTGTGTGTTCCCATTAAACTTCACGGGTGCCTTGTAGATTCTGTAGCACAAACATCTCTTGGAGGTTTTTCCACATGTGCATTCAATTTATTTAACTTTCCCTATGATGCTATTTTTCAGTTGTTTTTCTGTAGGTTTTTAATGTTGTCTGAGCCTACTGCCATTACAAACAATTAAACACCAAAACACTGAGGAACCCGATGAAAATCCCTCCTCCTCTGCCCAGCGTGACTCACTCAGAGCTCGCTCTGGCAGCAGGATGTGTTGGTGTTTCCTCCCTCTGCTTTCACAGCCGGGACTTGGGAGAGTTAATGGCACGTGGTACCTGCAGCCTGTAGTTCCCCAGAAATGGAACACCACAATTGTGGGAGGCAGCAAACTTCAAAGTAGGGCAAGTCACAACAGAGGTGCACACCGGGGATGGCTGATCGGTGGAAATCAATGTGCACATTCCCTGTGGCAGAGGAGGGGCTGGGCCCGCTGCATCTCTAGTGGTGACTCCTCTGCTACTCCCAACACCCCTCCTTTGGAGGTTCTGATGGTTGCACAGCCCCCTGCAGGGGTGGCACTCACACAGTTCGATGTGTAATCGATTTCATCAATGGGGCTGCCTCGCTGATTCCTCCCTTGCCATTAACCCTTGGATTGCTGGTGTTCCCAGCAAGCAGAGGCTCCGAGGGTGTGCACACAACATCACACCTGGGCAGCAGGTGGGACCCTGGGCCACCTGCCCTCCCTGTTCCCTTTTGGCCCTGTGTGTAGTTTTGACAGCCACGTGCTGCAGGGCAGAAAGGACCTGATTCTCCATGGCCAGAGGGCAGAGCAGAACTGCTGCCTAAATTCCAGAGTACAAACAGGAATCCTCAGTCTGAAATGGGGACAAGCCATTCTGGCTCAAAGGGCTTCTCTCTGTCCTTCTAGAAAGCTTAAAACATCTGCAAAGGAAAACTTAAAAGTGCAGTTGGGAGGTGTCAGCCTGGAATTAGGTAACTGGATGAAATCAGCAGTGCAGGAGTTAAAAACAGAGCTGGTGAGGGGAGATGTGGGTTCAAAAGCAGTGCTACCCCAGAGGTCTGCTCCCTTTGGAATTGAGGCTTGCTGTCTTCCTAAATCCCAGATGAAGAATCACCTGCTCCAAAACCACGTTAAACTGTTGCACTCTCGTGTTGTTTCAGACTCATGGATGAGCTCCCAGACTCGGTGATGAAGTGGGATTCCTCTGGAAGCAGCTGTAGTAAGTGTACTCACACTTTGCACTGTGTACTCCTCAAGCTCTTACTACATACACTTAAATGTCTCACTTGGGGGTGAGGGGGAGGCAGGAGATAAGTGGAAATAACACAAATTTAACAAAGCCTTCAAAAATAAATGATCTTGCTCAGTCTCATCTGTGACTATCCCATGGAGTGGCATAAGGGATCTTGGCCATATGTAATGCAAGGTGCTGGGAAGCAGTGGCTGTCCTGGAAGCAGGAGGAGCTGTTAGTATGGGAATAGGGAGGAACTGCCTACCAGAGGTTTATTGCTTGTGTTCAGAGTCTGAAAAACCAAATGAATGGGCAGTTCGTGTCCTCTTGTTTCTTCCTTCACTGATGTCCAAAAGTAACCCAGGGACAAGAAAGGTCAGTATCTACTTTTGGTTTCCTCTCTTATTTTCACAGCGCTTTTGTATTGGAATTATTGGAATGCATCGTGTATCAAATCCATTCATTGTGTGTATACATATTTAATAAATGTTTCCTGCTGGGCTTTGACCAGATGCTAATATCTGGTGTAGCACTCCATTTTAGGATACACTTGGCTCTTCAACTGAAAGAAAAGTTTGATCCCCCCATATGTTTTTCCTACTTGCATTATTTCTGCCCATTCAGTGGTTTCCCTGTGTTTTGAACCACTTGATGGTAGAAGTTTGCTGCTGTTAAAAGTGTTTTAGGATGCCATCACAAAAACAACCATTGCATTTGAAGTTAAAAAACAGTTGCATTTTTCCAAAGCATTCCCAGTATAATATCTGAGCAGATTAAAACAATATAGCTGAGAGTAATTAATATTTAAAGGAATAATGATCTATCAAATGTGACTTTTCTTTAACACAGAACGGTCAATATTTGTCAGTATTTTAATTTTTATCCTTGGGTAGCTTTCACTGCTGTAGGAGGAAGAGATGGAGCACTTAAGGGCTGGCTTGTTTATCCAAGTCTGTCTTCTCCTTTTCTCCTCTCAGAAAGACAAGATATTGCCAGCTCTGTGTTGGGAGTGTCTTCAGCTGGAATTGTGTCGCCTTGTTTGGCACTGCAGGATTGGCATCCGTGTGGGAATTAAGCCCTGTGAAGTTCTGGGTGGAATTTACAGTGCAATCCTCTCCACAGGTGAAATAGCCAAGTTTTTGGCCTGTGTTTCTGGCTTGGCTTACGACGAGAAGCCCAAGTATCAGGAGCTGAAGAAAATCCTGCTGGATGGGCTGAAGTCCCGAGGGCTGCGGTACGACGGCCCCCTGGAATTTTCCACAGCAGCCTGCACAGGGAATCACTGCACTGCCAGAGCACCCAAAGTAAGTGAGACAGCCCTGGGATTGCCCCTGACATCTCCTGCTTGCTGCCTTGCCTTCTGCAGAGGAGGAAAGAGGCTAAGGTCCCAAAATGAGACTGACGCAGCAGTTCTTTGGCCTTAAATACACCGTGGTTGTTAATTCCTGTTTCCCCCGGCCTTGCTAAAAAGTGGAATGTCAACCCTCAAGGAGGAAGAACTGCCACGAGTCCTTTTGACCCACGGGCTCTCACTTCAAAGCAGGAGGTCTGTGCACAATGATTTACTTTCAGGATAATGGGGAAGTCAAGGACTTTGTTCACTAACATCTTGAAGGCAAGTCTGAATGCCAGGCTTTCCCTTCGCCCCAGATTAAAAGCAAAGTTACCTTTATGAGCAAAAGCATTTAATTCCTTTTCTCGCTTTCAAACTGTTCTTTGTCATTTGCCTCTGTATTCCTGCAGTGTGGAGGGGGAAATGGTGTGGGCCACCAAGGGTCCTGCTCTGTGGGGCCAGGGGATGCACCGACACAGCATTTTAGAAGTGGCAGCTGTCCTGTGCTATTTGCCTTGAGTACTCCCAAATCTGGAGCTGTAAGTTAATTAAGGCCAGCCTTACCAAGAGAGGAGGGTGAGGTAATGAGAGAGCCGTGCTGGGCAATGCCAGCCCTGCCCCACAAACTCCCCAGATGTGCCAGCCCCGTGCAGGGCTCTCCCTGTGTGCAGTGAGGCAGGGTCAGGGCACCAGCCGGGTTTCACATCCCCCTGAACTCTGGACCATCCCAAGTGCACGTGAGCCAAGAATGCAGGATGCAAACTAAAGTGACTGATAGGCTGCGAGATGAATGGTGATTCAAGTATCAGTGCACAGATGGTTCTGATTTGCTGAGTTTTGTAGCTGCTGCAACCGAAGACATAAAATATCCTTCTAGTCATAAATTAGCTCTTTGGAAGCAAAACCTTGGCACCAGAGCTTTACAACCTTCAATTAGTAGGGAAAGAAGTATTTGAATGACTGTGGTATTGACATCTGTAGGCCTGCATAGTAATCATTCCTAATAGAAGAGAATATCTGTTTGAGGGGGTTTTGCATGGCTAATTAACCACCAGTGAGAATATGTAATTTTTTCATGATCTCCTGATTGTCACCTTTCTCTCATGATACAATTACATTTTATTGTAGCAAGTGCCTCACAAACCAATTGTCAGCACTATTTACGTATTGTGGAAGGCAGAACAAAAGTTCATGTTTAATGAAAAGGCATTGGGTTTTGATCTTGGTAATTATAGAGGCTTATTTTAGTGATTTTATTGACTTTCCTGGTTTTATCACTTTCTTTCAACAAAGCCAAAAGCTAGTTTGGTGACAGGACCTCTCTGGCTATGATGGGGCCACCACTTTGTCATCACTCCTTTAAGAAGGTTTTTTTAAAGTTTGTACTGTTTTCTGAGCTGACCTGAAGCATCAGGTAGCTGTTAACTGATCTCCAGCTGATCCTGTTGGGTCTCTGCTTCACAGGAGTCTTTGATTTCTTAGTCAGATGCTGTACAGTAAATCTTATTTCCTTATTGCCTGGCCTAAGACTTGACAGTCTGCAGTGTGAAAGATAAGCCCGACCCTCCAGGCTGCAGGAGCTGCTGCAGTTTGCCATTTGCCAGTGCACAACCCCCTGGAAAGTCCCTGGCTGTTGAGTGTCCCATCACAGAGAATGCTTGTGTGTGTGTGACTACCTCATGGCACCTGTCAGCACTTCCCCAGAGAAATCTGTAACGCTGTGTCTTGCTTCTTGGAACAGCAGCCATGCCAGGGGCACCTGTGTGTTACTGGAGGGTGTCCTGCAGCCACTTCCTCTAACAGAACAGCCCCAGAAAGGCAGCCTTAGGGATATTCAAAGGACATAAGGGGGACTTAAATACCAGCAGAGAGGGCAGAAAACTGAACTCTCTCCAAATGTATTGCCGTTTTCAGAAAATGTGGCATTTAAGGGGCCTGGTCCTGACAAAGTGCTGGATGACAGGCAGGCTGTTCCCCCTCCATCTCTTCCCCTCTGCACCTCTCCTGTTTACCAAACACCCCTCCCACTAAAGAGGCAACCTAAGGATAGTGGGAGCCACTACAAATGTGAGCAGGGTCTGACTCCAGCTGACCTGTGATTCCACCTGTCCCAGTTTGGTGCACAGGAACCAAGGGGACTGGGGGTGAATTCCCTTCTGAAGGCCAGTAAACACCTGTAAGTACCAGTCAGGGGATCCTGGTGCACCAGCTCCTTGAAGAGGGCTGTCACAGAGCATGGGGTTGGGATACAGCTCCCTGTGCAGTACCCAAACCTAATCCTGAGATGACATTAACAGTGGCTACATCCTGGTTCCTCATTCTGATTGTACACCAAACACAGGTGATAAAGTATTAACTGTATTATCTCTCAGATTTGTTTACCACAGCTTTTGGATAAATATTTTCAGCTTTTCCCCCTGTGATGAAAGTGCTGGTGTTGTGACCAAAGGAATTGTGGTGAGACCAGCTCCCTGCTGGCTTGAGCTTGTAGAAACCAGGTTAAAAATAATTACAGCAATACCAACCTATGATTTCATTAGTGTGAAATATGATCATTTTTAGGTGTAAAATACGTATTTTCACTTTTAGTCCTGTTGGAACTTTAGTGGAAAACTTAAAGTTTTGCTTTAAGTCCTATGTGGAAAGAGATGCAGTCATTAAAGGTGTGTGTACGTGGTGAAGACGATTGCATGTTTGGAAATGTTTACCTGAGCTTTATTTTCTAGCACCCCTCCCAAACACAGCACAGCTCTAACTTGGTACTGTTTGAAGAACACACTTCTTATATTTAAAATGCTGGAAAATATTCTTTTGAGAAGGATGAAAGCTCAGTCTCATTCTGTGGTGTTCTCATACTGGGCACAGAACATTATGGTGAAATGCAGGTGTGAAAGACAGGCTTTTTTCATACACAAAATGTTCACTGTGCTCCCCAGGCCCGCCCACCAAAGCCTCCACCCAAACCTGCTCAGCACAAGGGAAGGAAGATGGAGGGTGGAGAGAACACCTGTCAGAACAAAGCCTGTGCTGGGCCAGCAGGGACACAACTCCCAGGAGAAGAAAAGCCAAGTAAATTGAACAGGAGGCCTCAGCAAGCAGAGCCTCAGCAGGTGAGGATTTGGGCACAGGGCTCCCACCGTTAGCTCCCTGCCCAGCCTTTGGGGTGGGCAAGGAGGAAGAGGGCTTGGAAAAGGCCAAGTGCTCTGCCACAAACCCCAGGAGCTGGCAGGTCCTTGCTGGCTTCCAGGACTCCCACCATGAACCCCAGGGCACAAGGGGGGGCAGCACCTTGCCCTGCTGGAAGGGGACCTGGGATGACTGTGAGTGTTACTGAATGCCTTTCAGCTCTCAGAATGGCTGTCTGTCCCTCAGCAGGTGCCCTTACCCAAGCCTTCACCCAAGCCAGTGGAACTGAAGGAAAACAGGGGCCCAGAGGACAACTGCAGCTGGCTGAGCAGGCCCCACACCCGGGCCATGCGCCGGCAGTGCCAGGCCGAGGAGAAGCCCCTTAAACTTCACACTACAGTGCAGGAGCACGAGCACCCACCAAAGGTGAGGGGTTTGCTGGCACCTGAGAACAGGCACGGTGTCCTGAGAAGGGAATATCAGCTCTTCTAAAAATTAGGGTTTAAAAGAACCACAAACAAAGCCTAAACTACATGTGTGCAAACTCAGTGTTTCCCACAAACACCAAAGGTCACAGCACTCAATTAACTAAGTTCTTAACTGCTAAAATCCTCAGATTTAACTAACTCACTTTAAATAATATTGGTCATTTAGTGCATAAAAGGGCCAAGTGAATGTTTTCAGTCTTACTCTTCAACATTACAGGAAAAAAAAGGTGAAAAAATTTGAATAAAAGTTTTAGTCCAAATAATGCAAAATAAAGTATACCTCAGTAAACACAGGGTGCTCCTTTTGTATGGAGATTCGGTGCATTTTAGGGAAGGGATTCCACCCTGTTTTACCTCCATATAATAAACCCCCTTGCTTAAATGAAGGTGATTTCTAACAGGTACAAAAATGCAGCTTTGAAGGTTATTAATCCCCAATTCTTTGCTTCAAGCAGTCTGACCATCACTGCCTGGAGACTCCGGTACAAGCTGGGAGAGGGAAGCAGAAAAAGCACAGCTGTACCTGAGAGCACCAGGCAGGACAGGGGTGAGCAGAACTATTTTTGGAGATTTTCTGGCTGCCAGCAGGGGAGACAGAGTCTGAAAAGTTCAAAATCAAATGAGGAGCTGGAGAAATGAAAACCAAGGCAGGATTCTGTTAGTTTCCTTTCACAGAATTCCTCTCAGTTCCTCTCACGTAATTCAGGTAAAGGAAAGCTATCCAGGAAACCAAAGCTGAAGGTTGTTGTAAGACAGTCAAGTCCTGGTAAGTGAGAAATGGAAGGGTGGAGATTGGCTAAGGATGGCATTGCTGCTGGAGACCTAAAAACCAAGAGCCACCACCCTGTGCAGGCACAACAAGCCCTACTGGCACACTTGTGCTCTCTGTGGTAGGTCAGCAGTTCAGATTCGCTGTGAAATGCAAAACCTACACGAATCAAAACAGCAAATCCAAGTCCAGAGTTATGTCTCGGGTTTCCAGGGTAAACCTTTATTAGCCTGAACACAGGAATGACAGAATATATTAAAGCTTTTTGGAAACAAGTTAAAGACAGAGGACAGTTTCAGCTGTGGACTTCAATAGTAAATACAGACTGTGTATCTTTAACCATATATTACACACTTACTATACAGTGCCCAGACACCACAAATTCCAGAGGTAAGACTCTGTAAGAACTGTATTGCTTTCTCCAGGTTAACTTAAGTACCTTGAAGCTTTTTCTGATTCTCATCTCACTTTAATATTAACTTTATTATTCCTACTTTGTCCCCCCTGCAGAAAGACACTGCCAGAGATGTGCCACCATTTGACCCCTACAGGATACTCTCAGAATGCAGAATGAAACACAATCCCCTCCTAACTCCAGTCCACCCCGTGCCATCCCAGGCTGGTCCTGACACCTCTCGCCCTTCCATGGCTGTTGTCCTTAGGCTGGCATTTACTGACCAAACGTACCCCTACACTGCAGCTGTCCTGGTGCTCCTGCTCCTCATTGTGCTGTCCTTGTACTTGCTGTGATGTTGCTGTTCTGGTGTCTTCAGGGTAGGTGCAGTGCTGTTCCCACCACACAGTTTCTCCTCAGAGTTTCTTCGTCGAGTATTTCAGTGTCAGGGGCTTGAAAAAGGAGTTTTTAAACAATCCTGTCAGAACACACCTTGTACAGGGCACGTTCCTTTAACCCTCCTCCAGATCTGCACCAGTAGTTATGGATGCACTGCACTATTTGTGCTGTTTTCGGTTACAAATGTTGGGATTCTTTTTGGTGTTTTTTTTAAAACTGGACCTTTGTTATAGCAATATTAAAAAAGTATCATTAAAATACAAGAGAGTGTGATCTTTAATTACTCTGGCACTAGTGTGCTGTGACTGCTGTGGGACTGTCTTACACTGTGCCAGAAAACCTTGAGTTAAACACTGATGCATTAAATATACAGAAATTCACACTTTACTCCAGCATGTAAAGAGAAGATAAAACTTGTGGCTACTATTTAAAAAAAGACTTGCCTTTTCCTGAGCTCCCACACACACTTCAGTTCACTCTGTTCCTTGGATTTCCTTACCTTATTGCAGTAGGGGCATTCGCCAAAGATGACATTGAAACTCTGTCTGCTGGTAGGAAGGCCTTGCAGCCACTGCAACACAAGGAAGGGGGTTAAAATTCACTTTGGTTCCACAGCAGCTTTAGGAAGCACCTGTTTACTGCCAGAGCTCAGCTGAGAACATGTGACACAGTGCCCTGGAAGTCAGAGCTTCTGCAGGAGCTGGGGCTGAGAGGAAAAGCAGAAGCACAGTGCCTGCAGTACTGGGATTTTGCTTCACGTGGAATTGAAGTAGGCAAGGGTTGTTTGCTCCCCTCTGCCAGTTAATGAGCAGTTAACCATACCCTTCAGTGCCATACCTCATAGAGACAGGCGTGGTGGAAAGGCTGCCCACAGCGCGGCTCGTCGCACACCTGGTCGGGAGCGGAGCCATCGAGGCGATAGGCATAGCAGATTCCACAGTCCTTGGCAAAGTCCTGCAACACAGCAGGGCTCACCTTCCATGGGAGGGCAGCTCACAGGGAGCACTGCACTGCTCACACAGCAAGCACGTCCATCCCTGCCTTTGCTCTGGTTTTTGGGTAGCCAGAATCACTGTTCTTGCCTTTAATATATAGAGGTTTGTGCCATAACAGCATAGCAGGACATTGGTTCGCAAAACTTTACTGGGCTGCATTTTACATCTAGTTCAACAACCATTTTCATACTTTGGGGCCCATTTTTGTTATTAACCACCATCATCTGTCATTACATTTCACCATTAGACACAAGCCCTCAGTCAGGTCTTAATTTAGAAATTCCACAAGTGAAAGCCAAGCTGGTAATCCAGTGTTCAAGCACTGTCAAAAATTAATTCCCAGTTTGTTTGAAATGCACCACTATTTGGATGGCCTCTTGTCCTCTCTAGGCAGCTCCACCTAATTAGAACTGAAGTCATCAACATCCATAACAGAATGTTTGGATTTTCCACATCTCATTAGCTACTCTGGAACTTCCTCTTTCCCTTTTAATAGTGGAGCCTGTTATTAATGGCCTCTGTGCTATGCAGGCCACAGGGAAGTGTGTACCTCTAATCAGAGGTTAACAAGCTCTGACAACTGTTGCTTGAAGTTCAGAAGTCCTTGTGACAATATATTAATCCAATTACCCCTCTTCTAAGTCCCTTATTTTTCCTGGCTGTTACAAAGTGACCATTTAAATGCCCCTTATTCAGAAATAACGACTGATCGTTAAAGAAAAGCAACTTACGCTTTTTTCCAGCAGGGCACGAGATGGAAAATCAATTTCTAGGACATCTTTCAAGTTTTGTAATAAACTGACTTCTGGATCCCTGTGGGTGGGAGAGAGGGAATAAAAAGTCCCCAGGAGGAATGGCAAAGCCCATTTCAGCTTCAAGCCTGTTTTACTCAAGATACTCACCACAAGTGCATGTTGCTGTTGAGCTTTGCTCTCAGAGGGGCCACGGCTGCAAAGCAGGGGCAGAGTCGTTACATGCCCCCAGTGAACAGCCCAGATCTCAGGCAGGGGTTGGGCTGGAGCAGGAACAAGCAGGGTTTGCTGCCTTACCATGGTCTGCTCCAAGGAAATAGCACTCTGGGAGCATGTTTGGATGGTGAGGATCTACCTCCACATTCACAGAGACATTGCTGCCTGCAAGGAGAAAGCAGGTGAGGCCCTGGGGAAGCTTTGCAGGCAAGGATTTGAAAATGGAAACATTTTTAAAAGCAGTTTTAAATCAGTTAAATCAGGCTGAGTTTCATTATGATAAATAATAAAAACGTTGGGAGGTATCCAAATGAATTGTACAAAACAGCAGTATATGTGAAATATTTACATTTCAATGGACTGTAGTTCAAAATAGCAACTGATTAAAAAAACCTGCCAGGCTTGCATTTCTTTTGGACTAGTCCTAACACTTAGGCTTATTTCTGAATAATCAAACTCAAGCTAGACAGCAAAACCCATTTGAAGTCCCAGCAAAACTTTAAAGGTGGTAGAGATATAACTTATTAATTCATTATCTTTTACAGTCACAAAGGGAAGCCTAAGCCAGCATGAAGCAGAGAAAGTCAGTCCAGTGCAAGCACAGCTGGACCGAGCCAACAACAGTGTCTTGAAACAGCAAAGGGGAAGGAGATTTAACACCCACACCCAGAGTTGTGTCTATGGCTTTACATGCTCCCTTTCCTTGGGCAACCTCCAAGGAGCACCATCTGATGAGAGAAGCAAAGCAAAAGCAGCCTGAGTTTTACTCCCCAAAGTCACTGTGTCCCTCCCAACCTGTCCCCACCTATGGCAATCCTCCTGGCCGTGGCACTCCGGCTGGGATTCTCCGGCTCAAGCACCCAGGTCTGCCCATCGATCTCATCCAGGGCATCCCAGAATCCTTTCAGAGACTCCAGTGCTGCCAGGAACTGGTTGTAAATGTCTAGTAAGGAGTTCTGAGAAAAGAAAACAAATTGCATGTATAGTTTCCACTGATGGCCACGGAGAATATTTAGAAACCAGACTGTAGGTTTAAAGGAGGGTTCAAATCCACGTGTGTCCCAGCGTGTGGTGGTGGCAGCAAACACAGAACCCCACCTGAAACAGCCCCAGGAAAGCTGCACCCTGAGCACAAACAAGCACTTTACTCCTGGTAGTTCTAATATGTGCTGTGCACACATCATACCTGGATTTGATAGTGATTTATACTCCTCTTTAAAAAGCTGGGAACAGCTATTAATTTACATCATAACTTTAAAAAAACAACTGTCAAATGAAAGTAAAATCATCATAATCCTTATTATCCTCATTGTGTTATTAACTTTGACATTCTGATATTTTGTCTACTTGAGGCGAGCACCACGACAGTGTCACCCAATAGAAACAAACAGAAATACCCACATAACTGAAGGAGCTGGTTTAATTTCTAAAGAAATATCACTTACCATCATAATTATCTCAAAATCAAGCAGTATAAAAACAGGTGCTTAACACCAGATTTCAAACCATGTAAATAAGGCAAGAGAAGGAGAAACCCTGTAATAAGCAGGGGATTACACTTGGGGGGTTTCAGTATTTGAGAGTGGATTACATGCAATCAGAAAAGTCTTTCATTAGACAGGACAATGTACAGGACAGCAACGCAAAAGGAACCTTTGAAATCATCACAAAACAAGGAACTGTTCCTAAGGGAAAGGCTCCTGCAGGTGCAGCAAACCCTTGGTGGTCAAGTGAAACCCTTCGCTGGTGTCCAGAGGGGCCAGATTTCTGCTGTCTTGGGGTCCAGAAGAAAAAGCCAATTAAATGTTCTGCTCTCAGAGAGGTATTTCTCTATAAATAAAACCAAATACAGAGGGAATGGTTTCCTTTAATCTGCAGTGATTGTGTTCTCCCTTTCTCACCTGGACAAAAAGAAGCAAATTCTCCGAGCATTCTGAGATGAAGAAAGAGGGTTTTGCTCTGTAATAACTTTTCATATTTGGTGCACACATATTTTAGAGAGAAACAGCACAGCTGAGAAATAAAATGCTACCTTTTTCCTGCCATTATTAAATTATATTAAAGGAGGAAAGCACCTAAGCAGGAAAGTGTGAACACTGCCAATCTCCAAATGTAACGCTTATTATCTTTAAAAGCATTTTGTTACTTTTATAATACCTGAAGTGATATAATAGTGTCAGTCACTTAACCACATCTTAGAGTATGGTATCTTCATCTTAAGTACTATTATTTCCAGTATTTTAATAATTTTCACACAGGCCTGAAATGTGATCTTTTGTGCTCTGATGACACTTAAATTAATAGCATAATTTTCTGGTACTTGCAACAGTTGCTTTCCATTTTGATTTTTTACATTTTTCTATATCACACACAGATAAATCCTCTAATAATCATTTTTATCTTTATCTTCTGGGAATTCAAAGGGTTTCACTAGAAAAAAGAAACATCAAGGGATTATAACCCACAGATAAGTTTTAAAATCCAATTAATTTTAATACTAATTGTAATTTTTCAATGATGTTCCTTAAAAAGGTAGTTAAATCTTTTTTTTATATACACTGTTCATTTGATCTTATTTGCATGCTTCATTGATGTTGCCAGCTGTCTCCTGCTATATACATAAATGCATCTATAGCTATTTAAATACATCACCTGCTTGTCATGCAAGCCATGAAAACCCCAACATTCCTTTTTATTTGATTAACCAACTAATTTTTGGTCGTTGCCCAGCCCTTCTAGAACAGTCTGATTGTGCTTTTCTCTGGCCTAAATCACACCAAGATGGTTGTTAATAAAGTCAAGCAGCACAAACTCTTTGTTCTGCGGTCCCCTTTGTACAAATGCTTTGGAATTTGTGTGAAATATGTCAAAATTCTTTGGAAAATAAGACATCAGAGGAATAAGAAGGAATAGGAAAAAGGTCACTTTACTTTTGGGTTTTATTTCTAGAGCCATAGAGGCTGGGAAGAATAAAGGAGAGTCTTGAGTCTGCTCCTGCCATAAAACCCAGGCACCCCAAGTCCCTGCTCCAAACCCTGGGTGAATTAAGTGTAAAATAAAATAATACTAAGAAAGTTCTAATTAAGGTAAATACAGCACATTTGATTACATAGTATTTTTTAAAAAATATATAAACATGATCTTATTCTAAGATCTTTTGGCTAAATTTTTTCCTAACACATAATTTCCTTATCCAAAATTAAAACAACTGCAAAGCCCCCTAAAGGAAAAGGTGAGCTAGCCTAAACTATAGGTGCTGTCACCTGCTTGCCCTTCATGAATTCATTAAAAAAATGAAATTTAACCAAGGCCAACAGCTGTTGGCTGCAAAAGGGATCACCTGTATCACCTAAATAATTTGTGATTCTTTAGCTTTGTTAGGAAACTGTCTCCCACGAACAGTAGTTTAACAATTTCCCCCCCCTCCTTCACACAAATCAAACCAAGCCACAACACTGAAATCTTTTATAAAGTGCCTTGTCAACCACCTCCTATTTACAGCCGGTGCCTGTGAAGCTCCTTTGCCAAGGAAAAGCATGATTAGGCTGTGTTTTATTGTGTTTTCAGGAAAATACCCCAAGAACAACCTCACTCATTGCCTGTACCTCCTGAACCTTGTACTACTGTTTCCTCAGCGGCTGCTGCCCGACCTCATTAGTCATGGATTTCCAGTCCCGTGACCTTCATGTAGCCAGCCAGGTGGGCAGTGGTCAGCAGAGGAGCCCCCTGAGGGGAGGGCAGCAGGACAGAGAGGCCCCGAGCCTGCAGAGCCCCCCTTGCAGCGCGGGCTAAAATTGGAGGCAGCACATTTCTGTGGTTCTTTAGAAAAAGCACCGCGCAGAAATAAGTAGATGTTCTTGCACTTGTCATTGAGAAGCACTCTGCATTTATTTGGCACTTAGAGCAGGAGCAGCAGCAGCAGCATTGCCCTTGGTGCTGATTTCTTACCACTCTAAAACGTCTCCTCTGAGCCAGAATCCACTGGCTGTTGCTGCTCATGCTGTGAGACACCTGCACTGGCTACTGGGCTTGTCATGACGCACAAAACCCCACCATCTTCAGCTTGACATTGTGCAAGTTATAATTATTCATCCAAATGAATATGTCAGAGCAGCAGCAGCAGACCTCTCATCAGCGCAAAAGAAAAATACATCAAAACATTATCAACCCAGCAGGAAGACAGGGACCATAAGGAAAATTACCCACTTTTAATATGGATGCCATAAAGCCATGTCTATTATTATACGGAAGGGGAAAAAAAAGAAAAAGAAGAAGGAAAAAAACCCAACCACCCAACAACCCCTCAAGTTTAAAGTCCATGAGCCTGAAATAGGCAGCAGCACATGCAGGGGGTGGGGAGGAAAAATCAATTACCTGAAATCTATTTATATTTGCTTTCATAGGAGTTTATATTCTAGTGGTGCAGTTGCACTGTTTTAGTTGAGCCTTGTCAGTTTATACATAAAAGATGACCACCAAATAGTAAATGTGAGCCTTCCCAGTATCAAAACATCATGTTACTTTACTAGAGAACAGGTATAGATAGAATGTTCTTTTTCCCTTGTAAGGAACCAAGATGTTCAGCCCCTGGAGAACCTGCACAATTCTGCTGCCGGGGTGTTCCAGCATTATCGAAGCTTAACCCGTGTTTCATCACGGTGTGAAGGCTGCTCACTGCAATGATTTCCACACGTTGGGAAAATAAACACAATTTCCACAATTACCACAGCCATTTGTTGGGTTCATGTCACCCACACAGACAAGGTCAATTTTCCAAACCTGCTGCACAGCTAAAGCCCTTCTGCCAGCACAGCACACGGGCTGCTGGGATTTGGTGCAGGATTAGAGCAGGCTCTGCAGCTGGAATTAGTGTATCATCATTTCAAAAGTGGCTCTTCAGTCACACACAAACACCTATTGTTCCTGTTTTCAAACAGCCCCCAGGTAATTCCAACTGTAAAAAGATTTTAAGCATCAGAAGCTTGTGTTCTTAACATTGGATTTTCCTTGGTTGTAGTGCCAATATTAATATATCCACCCCCCTTTTTAACTTGTCAAAGGCTGCTCCATGTCATGTTCTTCAAGAACATTTTATTAAATTACAAGTCCTGCCAGTAGCTTTGAAATTACTAACAGTAAACATGGAGAAGCAGTGACTGTCAGGGATATTTGAAATGCCGTTAATTTGAGACAACATAAATTGCAAGGCTGTAAAATTAATAAAATACTGTTAAAAGTATGTGTGAAGTTTGAGGTCAGAAACAGCACTTAAAATCCTGCCCATAGTTTATGGACTCCAGTATAATTTAAGGGAAGAACAATGTGTATTTAAACTGTTCCAAGCCATGCCAGAGAATCAAAACCTAAGTTTCCCTGTGAAACTGAACACATCTTTCAGTTGCAATGGTTGGTTGTTGCAGTTATTTGTTCAAGCTCTCATTATTACAGGGGGACAAATAGAACCCTGAGTTTTGCAGTCAGAATCAAGCCTGGCTCAAACTCTTCCTGCAGGAACCCTCCAGCCAGGAAATTTAGTACCAAAGAGCAGCTTTATTGCTGGGGAGAAAGCCTTGTGAGAGCTGGAATTAGCACATGCAATCATTTATGTAAAATCTATTTTCCTGAATTAAGTGAAATTAAACAGCAACTATTTTCTAGAGATAATTCAAATTAACTTACATCCAAGTGGTCACATTTAAATTCATTTAATAAAGTACACATGATCTATTCAGGAAAAGAGGTACAGGAAAATAATGTGAGAGACTAAAAAAAGGGAATGGCTAATGGTTCTTTATAGTAACAACATCAGTTAAACTAAGGATTCAGAATTCCATTAAATACTTTCCAGTTCTGATTATAAAAGTTTTATTATGTTATGAAAACTCTGTGGGATAACCAACGGGGGGACTGCCTTCTTTTAATGTCTGTCAGCTTTAGAGGGGGCTTCTTTCCTAGAAGACAATCATTTCTCGTGCATTTCATTTTCACTTTCCCAATATAATTCCTAAAGAAATGTGAGCCATATGAGCAGCTAAAAAAAGCCCAGCCAGTGTGAGTGCAGAGCACACAACATGCAAAGTGAAGGCACGGCAAGGACGAGATTTGAGATGCTACAATAAGGAACACACAGAGTTCACTGTTAGGACATTTTCATGAGCATCTATAGAAATAAAATGCATGCAGGGAGAAAAGACAGAGTGAAAACCCAAACCCAAACCCCTCGGTACCACCTCCCCATTGCACATGTGATTTAATAAAAGCTGCCCAGCCCAGCAGTTACCTGGGGCATCCAGGAAATGGCAAACTGCACGGGGAAATCCACAAGGCAGTCTGGTGCTTCTGTGGGATACTGAGGGAGGGAAGCAAAACACAGGTTTTTCTTTCCTTTTTTTTCCCCCTCAGTGATTTAAAGCCAGACTGATACTCAGCTGCCAAATTTGATAACAAAATACAAGCACTTCAAGCATCTTGAGGACTTGGCTCTGAGAGGAAACAGTATGTAAAGCATTTTCAGAAATAGTTATGAATGTTAATCATCATTTAAAGAAGGAATCTACATGTAAATGTTTTAAGATATCAGCTTTTAGTAAAGGCAGGAGAATCCCAGTTTTCTGTGCTCAGAGGTCACGACATGCTCAAAAAACCTTAAGACAAAAACCATCAAATATTTTTTTTAAATTCTCCTCAATTACCTCTACTGGGACAGGAAAATTTAAGAAACCCAAATAACCCTTTCACGAGTCAACAACTAATTTCCATTTAAACTAAACTATTTCCTCTGATTGGCAACATGTCCTTTTTTCTAAGGAAACTGAAGGTAATCTGAGTAAGCACAAAACCATTTAGAACGAGATCAGTGAGCATACACCCAAAATCAAAACAACCCCTCAGTCCAAAATTAAAACAACCCCTCAGTCCAAATTCAAATATATCTGAAGGGAAAAAATAGAAAAAAAAAAAGCTGTGTTTAAAAACCTGAAGCTAAAAACGGTTTGATAAATCAGAGAATATTAATGACACCTTAGGCTATTAGTTACAATTAAATGTCAGAAATCATCCTACTGTTCTTTAGAACAATTTAAGCAATTATTAAACCAAATACTAGATTTTTGAGCATGCAGCTAACTTTATCTAGAAAAAGCATTTTCAGAGCCCTTGCCAAATCCTTCAGATAATTATCAAAGTGTCTTAATTACTACATGACATGCAAATCCTTGCAGTGGCCAATTTGAATGCCCTCGGGGTCTGCAATGCTCACACACTAACCTTAATCCAAGAAACACCATAATAAAAATGACCATACTTTCATTAAAGCAGGTGATCAAAAGAAATGCCTCCCAAAAATACCTCAGCAAAGTATTTCCCAGTGTGTTAGATATGAGTATGAAAGAAAATCAAATGCCCGTGTCACCAAACCCACACAAATTTCTTCTGGCAAGTCTAAATGCCAGACGTGGTTTAAAAAGGACAAGCAATCGATCCTCCCTCATAAGAAACAGTTGAAAACAACACAAAAACAGAGAAGAGAGATGGATTATTACTTGTTTAAACAGACAAGTCAGATAACCCAGTCTTTTTATTACATATATCCTTAGTGGTTGGAGGGTGCTTTCCTCTGCTACGAGGAGCACCCAGGGATCTTATCACAATAAAGAAAACATGAGATATTTTACACAGGCAGAAAATGGGACTCTCCACTGCCCCTCAGGACAGTGATAAGTTAAGGCTGAACAGACCCAGCACAAGTGCCACGGTGTTTGCCCAGGGCAGCTGCTTGGTGAAATAAAGAGTATTGCACTGTAGTTTTTCTGCACTTTTATACTTCCAAATAGTTAAAATACTTTACTTCTGTTGCCAAAAGAGCAAGTAAACCTTAGAGGCAACAGGATGCATCTAATTTCTCGTGTCACACCAAGTGTGGGAGAGCAGCTCCCCTGTAAACAGCAGTCTGGTTACTGTCCTTGCACACTAAACGGACCATAATTGTACATCTGGATGGATTTTTTCCACCAATGTATTTAACAATGGACTGACTAGCCAATTAATTACACATTCATTAGTCTGTGCATGTAAGACAATTCTACTGTTTTTAAAAATCCACTTGAGCAACCCTCAAGTCCCAAACAGTACTTTTTCCATAGGCTGCTTTTCCCCCTCTAAGGTAAAATCAGCTCCTCTTATGTAAGACTAAAAAACTCCTGGTATTTAAAGGAGTACAGGATGCTTGTGAAAGTGAAATTTAATCCTACAATACTGTGCTGACTCCTCATGCCTCCAAGACTATTACTGCAGATGATGTACCAAGGGTAGTCCCAGACAACAACATTCAGACACTTTTGGATCCACTTGTCCCCCTGGACTGATCTTCTGAAGACAGACAACAGCTATTGCCAGGCAATTGTCACCACACAGCCTGGAGATCCAGGGTCTCTGATGAGAGATTTATGCCTTGAAATGAGACATTCTATGAATGTTGCAATTTGAGTTCAGTGCTAAGCACCAGCAAGAATTAAAATCTCTCTGTTTCTGCATACACCATGGATTTGCTTTGCAAGCGCTGTCAAAATTAGACAATTATTTAGACTAAAAAGAAATCATTTTTCTGACTGAATTCTATACTCGGGTTTTCATAAATCATTACATCTATAGCTTTAACAGCAAGACTTGTTAATAAACAGCTCAACATCCTCTAATTCATGTTCTGTGCACAGCCTCTGGATGGAGTAATAATGAAGGAAAGTCTCCCAGATGGCTTTGTCTGTAATCCAGTAAAATGATTGCAATACCATGAAATGTTTTTCATGGGATGCACAGTTGCATCTTGCAGACAACCATAATGCAACATTAATTTCAAATATAGTTAAAGTCTGAACACTGTCTATAAAAATATTTCTCAGCCATCACTTTGCAGAACAGAAAAATTAACAAATAAACCAACTCTCCAAAATCCTTATGAATTAAGAAAATCCATTTACTTGAAGGAAGGCTGAAGCTGTTTCTCCCACATAAATTTACCTTTGCATTGAACTTGAGAGTGATGATATGCTGTCGACCACAAGAGTCTTCAGCTTTTAACCTGACTGTGGTAAGACCAGTGTCCACATAGGCAACTCTGCAAGAGAAAAGAAAACTTCAGAGCCTTGCAAACCGCCCAGTTTGAGAGGAGAGCAGTGCTCTGATTAGTGTGTTGCCAATATTAATCAGAGGGAGCCCTCCATGCCAGCCATTTGTGCTGCCCCAGATTTACTGCTGTTAATGCACCAGGCTGGTGCTTAATGCAGCCATATATCTCGGGGTTATTTACAGCGTGTGTCAGGGCTCACGCTGTGGTCAGTGAGCACCGTGTTGCAGTTTTCCATCACTGGCACCTTTGACACACACAGCATGTTCCTGTCAGCCTCTACTTATGTACACATTAAACTTCCTGTCAAAGCTTTGATCCATTTCTGCACTTTCTTACTCGAGGAGATTTTTATGCTCTTGATTTGCTTTTCTCCTCAATGGAGTTCTCTTTTATTATCAATACTGTTATGGTGGGGAATTCAGTGGTATTGGTTCATATTCTGAAATTGATTTTCTGCAGGAAATAGCGCCCAAACAGGTCCAAAATGAGTTATTTATGATGATTTGCCTTCAGTTCGTGACAGCTTGACATTGTACTCACGCACCCTAGCAAGCAGCAAGGAGACACTAAATGTAAGTAAGTTCTAAAACTTCTGACATAATCACTGACTCTTTGCTTAGGATGTCACTGGTCTGTGCTTCCCACCACAATGAAGATGAATACAACTGTAAAATACATTGTTCTCTAGAAATGGATTCTGCTGAGTGGCTTCAACAACTGGCAGAAAGGCTCAAACTCCTCCATATATTTACCAGCAAACCAGGCATGTGGATATTTTGGCATTTTTACTGTGGCATTCTCATGTAAAGATAAAAAGCAGTCCGAGGCAATTGCACAACTTATCACCCAGACTGAGGGAAAGGCCTAAGAGAGCTGAAAGAGAGCATCCCTTGCTGGCCTCAGTAACAGTTATTTTTTTAACCACTACATATTATAGGCCACTCACACAATTCTCTCAAGTGAAAGTGGAAAGGAGTTGTAGGAGCTTGCACAAAAAAGAGTAGATGCACACCAAAGGGTGGGCACATCCCTAGGAGGAAGTGAAAAGAAAATTAAGTATAGAGATGAAACAGCCTCAATAGGAGGGACTGAGAAATCCAGATGGAAAAAGCAATACTGGTAATAAGAAGGGAAAGAGATATTATTTCATGTGTAATGCTGATTAATGCAATATTAAAGAGTCCTACAGATTCCTGTGTTTGAGTTGAAAGAGGGACAAGTCTTGACAGAAGTGTAATTCAACTGTAGTCAATTAAACTTGATATATTTAGGAAGAATTGGAAAATTGTTCCTTTAACTGGGAAAAAAAATCATTACTGCCACTTTGCTCCAGTTTTACCTCAGGATTGAATCACAGAGCTTGAGAAAGATAAGAAACTACCTGTACCCCACCCCTCCCTCTACTGGTGCATGGGGTGGGGAATTCCTAAACCACCAGCTAAAATTTATGTCTAAAATCCTTAAGGGTTCAGCACTTTCATCATTAGATTAGCAACCTGACAACCTCTATGGTAACTATATATACATGTGTGCATATATATTTAAAAATACATTCAAATATAGTGACAATGCTTAACCATATTGGTAAAACCCCTTCACATTCAGTTCTATTGAGAGTAGACAGACTTTAAAAAAAAGCATTTGGAAAACATGCTAGGAGCACTAGCAATGGCTGCTGAGTAATTATTTCCAGAGGGATACAGCAAAGTTCTGTTCATTTTCCAATTTTTACCATATTTATAGTTCTAGAATTCCAGTTCCACAGTACTGGAGAGAGTTGGACAATGCTGTAAATGTCCTATAAACTTCTTCCTATGATTGTATAAACACATAAAGAGTTGTTTACATCAATGGTATTTCAGTTATACAACTTTTTACTGCTCTGCAGGTTCCATCACTTTATAACACCAAAGAAAATGGAATGAGCAAAAAAAAGATGGAAAACCTGAGGAAAATCTCTGAAGTTCTGTATTTTAGCACGACACACAAATGACTGAGAGCACATGACCAGGCAGGATTCCCTTGGAAATGGAGAAGGAGACAGAAGATACTTTCTATGAAAAAATTGGAAAAACATGAAGCAGAAAAACTTTGAGAACTGAAGAGACTACGACCCACACCATGGGCTTAAGAGATACTGGCAACATTTATGAATCCCCATGGGGGTTAAAAGAGAGGGATTTTTTCCATTTTGGGAGAGCAAGCATGATTGAAAATTTATTTCCCATGTGTTTAAGAAATTTTAACTACCATTCTCAGACCTTAGTCAGTGAAATTTAACTAGAGTATGGCACAAGTACATACTTAACAATGGAAATCACTGAAAACCTGATTTAATAGGGATGTTTTAAATCTTTAAGTGAAAGCAGGCCTTCAAAGCAAATTCCTACCACACATTAATCACATGTTGTTTACACAGACATCTGGAGGGGAAACCCAAAACTACTCTTACACCCAAGGCTTTTTTATTTCATTTAGCAAAACATACACTTGTTAAGTTACCACACAAAACTAAGGTGAAAGCAGATTTGTCTCGTGGAAAAGCACAAATACAGGCTTTTTTAACTTTTGTTTTACTGAAACAAAGAAGAAGCTTCTCATTCAGAACTCTTCAATACCTTAGAAAGTCTTCCATCTTAATCCCTAGCAGGAAGGCCTTGAAGGGGATTAATTGCATATGATTAAAGACAGCCTTCAAATATGTTTTCTTAATTCCTCCCTACACAGAAACATCTCCCTTCAACCCCCTCAAGGTCTCCTGGAGATTCCAGAAAGACAGAAATGTGTCCATTCCAGGCTCTCTGCTGGAGGGGTGAAAGACACAATCAGAGACCTTGCCAGTGGTGCCACATGTGATGGCAGTTAAAGCCTTTTCAAGTCCATAAAACAAGATTCTTTGTAAATTTCTGAAAAATCTCCACATAAACCTTATGTACTGTGTGTTCCTTCACATGTCTAGAGAAGGTATGAGGAGAACAAAAATTAAATTTGTTCTCTGAGCTCATCTGAGAGCCAGTGTTACTGTGAATACTTTTATGAAGTTTTGGATTTACAGCTTTCCAAGTTTTCCCCTCCACTCACATGTTTGGTAAATTTACCTTTCTATGGATGAAATATGTTATTTTTTTGTCTAAGGAGATACGTGTGTTATGGAGAGCAAGACAGAATTATTTTTCTAAATAAATTATTCTAGTTCTAAAAAATGCATGAACTGTTTCTATGGAAGCACAGAGGTACATGATGATCGACCATAGCTATGGGAATAGTCAAAAAATTACTATAAAGCAGGGAAAAGAAGGAAGAAAAAGAACTGTAAATACTAACAGTAAATATATTTGCTATATCAATAGTTTATAGGTCAAGAAGAATTGATTTCTTAGCAGTAGCATCTCACCTTTCAGCTCAGTTATTCAACACAGAAAATACACCTTCAGCTGATACAGGTTTGTTGGGCATCTTTAATTTAAAAACAAAGCAGCAGAGTTTTTAAAGCAAAATCAGTTCCTGAATAGGGTAAATTAACAGAACCAGTACATTTGATAAGTTCAACACACAAATACAAAAGAGGAATGGATATTCTAAAGATACTGTTTGTTAGGAAATGAAATAAACATACTTATTCCAGCCCAGTATTTCTAGATCTCTGACAAGACAGGAGTAGTATTCTGGTGGCCGTGGGACGTGCAGGTCCTGTGTGTTCTTTAAAGCAATTTCCTGTTAAAAAGAACATTAAAAACATCATTAGGAGAGGTTTCAATATTTTTGCATCTACTTTGCCATGTGATTTTCGCAATTCAATCAAAAATATTAAGCTTATGTAAAATTAACTGTACACTGCATTTGTTTTGTTATAGCCTCCAGCTAAAGCAGACAAAGAGGCTGTTTGGTAAATTACTTCAGATACTGGTAATGAAAACATCTGCAATTTAAAAAAAAAACAACCCACAGATGTTGACAGCATAGTCTTCAGATGCAAATATCAAATGTGCCTCTTTTTCAGCTAATAAATTTGAAATCAAGCATCTCAACTGAAAGAACATTTCAAAAGAAGGTTCTATTAAGCCCACAGCTGCCTCCTGGGCTCCACAGCCACAAAGGAAGATATATCTATGAAATACCCCATATTACACATATAAACTTTATGTAGCAATCAAAAAAACACAATCAATTTCTCAGTTTTAACATCATAGGATCTCAAAGCATAAGTTTTGGTGCAGACACTCATCAGCTATGTTGCAATGTCTCAAAAAGAAGTTTTTATCACAAAGGTAATCCCAAGTTACTGAGGAAATAAAACCAAATCATGTCTCCTATTTGTGTTGTGCTGTTTGTCCTGCAGAAGTGTTCTTGAGTTAAAATTCTGCTTGCAGGAAAAATGAATTAATGGAATTTAGAATAAAATTATTAAAAATTTAAAATAAAATAAATTTAACTAAAAATGTAATTTATCATAGAACAAGTTTAACAATCATTTCTGCCCAGTTCTCCCACACTGTGTTTTCACTCTCTGCACTGGGGATCACTATTTTGCTATTTGCAATGAATTATTGTTTCACTGCATTCTCATTTTCTGAGTCCCTGTGTATCCAGGCAAATAGATTGGAATAACTATTGTGAAATATTCCAAAACATTCTTCCTTAGTCCTATTCCAAGCACAGCAGGGCAGCAGTACCAAGAGGTACTTCTGTGGCTGTTGTGAAGAATATTTTCTGTGTTTTATCCCCAAAGTTAAGCAGGTTGGATGAACAATTCCTGACCAAGAACATTCATAGAATGTTTTAACAGACCAGCACTGTCTGTTTCATGTTGTTAACTAAGGATTTTGTTACTCTTCAATCCCAGACCTGGGAAACTTTTTAAAAAAAGAATCAATAGTAGCCTCTGAACAATAAAAAAAAGCTCTCTCATTTATTGGTCAAGTTTCCCCAGAAGTGAAAGCACCTTCAGCAATCCACTGACTGTAGAACCCTCTGTAGGATTTCCAGCCTGCTTTACCAGCTGATAATTCCAAGAAAAGCACTGTAAAGAGGTTGGCTCTATCCTGAGATTCCTTGCCAGGATTTCAACTTCTCTGTAAGACTCCAATTTCCCAAGAATACAGTCATTTAAAATCCTAAATGATATTTATACAAATATTACATGAACAGCATACATACAAAATCACCTCTTAAAAAAAAAAAAGTCAGAAATCTATTGACAACAACCTGTATAAACCAAAGTGAAACCCCAAGCTCTTAGAACATTCCATCTCCCACCTATGTATCCTGTCACTTACCAAAACAGTTTTCAGCTCCACCAGAAAGCTGACAAGGTCTGGGCAGCTCTGGAGCCTCTGGAGGAAACACAGCACTAGTTAATTTTCTTCAGCTCAGAATTGAAGTGGTTCAGTCCAACCATTTCTGGAGTATTGTCAAAGCAAACATCAAAAAGACCAACCACATACCACATGTTTAAATACTTCAGTTACAGAAGAGAACTGTCAGAGCACAGGAAACTTCACTGGAAATGAACCATCCCCTTTGTCACATTATGGGACACCACATTTATTTAGTTTATAAAGACCGTGTCCACGAGATGCAGAGTCTCAACCAGCACATGTGACAAAGGTGCCTTCTTAGAAACAAAATATTCTCGCTGACTGAAGGGCTGTTGCATCCTCACTCCAAAGCTTCTTTTGGATGGGGAGGTTTATTTTAGATCCCTTGACTGTCTCCAATACAGAATTAATTAGGCCTATCAATAACTAATAACATGAATTCTCTTCTTTGCATTATGAACAACTTGGAAAAAAAAATATATAAAAAAGACAAAATCTGTTTCTAGTCAAGAGATTAAAGAAAAATTCCAGTAAAATGTCAGCATTCATTTATTAAAAATTGTTCTAGCTCAATCTTCCAAAAAGAACATAGCTTGGATAAAAATAAATATTACTAAATTCTATGCGTGTCTCTTTAGAGCTACCTGTAAATCCTCAGGCACTTGAAAATAAATCTTGGCTACACAATGAAAGGAGGGTTCTTTAACACTTTTAGAATAGGTGTATGAGCATAACCTCTTCAGAACTATTATAAAGGTGCTTTGAAGAATGTATGTTTGAAAGAGATGGTTTAAAACTTGTATACCTGCTTTAAAATATGCCGATATCCATGCAGGACCTTCTTTAGACTCCAGCTGCACTCTACCCTACACAAACAGTATTGTGTATACATTTTAAATTCACAGTGCATGATTTTTAGAAGAGCAGAAAGCCTGCTACACACAACAGCACAACAGTTTTCTTAAAAAAAAATAAACAAAAGAAGCAAACAATACTTCAAAACTGCTTTGAGTTTCTTGCTCGAAGTTCCTTAAAACTTCCAAATGTCACTCTCCCAAAGCCCATTAAAAATTAAGCATTTATCTGCAAAAGCCTGTTCTTTCCTGAAGACAGCAACATAATTCTTGCAAGCTACTGTGACTTCATAAAATATACTAATATTTAAAAGTGATAAGCTGAAAATGTCAAAGTTACCTATAATGCAGTTTTAATTACCCACCCTAGAGTGTAACAAAGCTATGGAATGCCATATCTGCTCACAGCTGGCCTAGGCAGAGGTATAGAATACAAAGCTAAAGGCTACCCCATGGATGTGGATTAGCCCCTTCCACCCCACCTCCCACATGTTGCTGTGCTAAACACAGGAATAAGAACAGAGCTTTTAAAGAAAAGCTGGGTAATGCAAATCAACACACAAAACCAGGAAAGACAAAATTAAGTTAAAAAGCTCTACTAACTATCAAGTAAATAATGCCTTAAAAATACAGTCTGGCACTGAATTTTCTGTTTCCCAAATTGTGGCATATACATAATTTAGGTAAACAGTTTTTCCAAGTACAGTACCTTGCTTCATATATATATACAACAAATTAAATACAACAGGTTAATTAAAAGTTAATTAACAACAACATATTCTGATATAGGCAATGTTTATTGTCAGCATTTAGTAACACTGAGCCATGCAATTTTGTTCCAAAGTTAAGTTGAAACCAGTAGGAATTCATTAATAACACTAACATTGAAGGAAAGAATGATTCCTATACATGTCCATCATTGCTTTTATCAAAATAAACTTTGTTACATCACACTAAAATTACTTTAATAAAACTTTCTCACCTTGCATTTTTCATTTGAAAATCCTCTGGTAACAGTATCCTAAGGTGGAAGTCTCTACCCTTGAAAAGAAACATTTAGTTAATAGGAAGGTCAGCAAAGAAAAATATTAAGATACTTGTGGGAAGTGTTCCCCATCAGATTAGCTACTAAGAAAGAAACTTTGCCATCTGATTTTCATGAAATTAATTCAGAATTTCTTTATTTAGAGACAAAAAGCAGCATGAATGACAGGTACAAATAATGCTGATTTAAATTCTGAAGCTGAAACACTCTTGATGTTTAATTCACAATTCTCAATGAAAACTCTTCTGTACATCACATTTCATAAAGCAACAATAACACCTTTCAGAAGAAAAATAAACATTACCCAAACTGGGACAAAACCAAAATACATAATTTAATCCAAGTCATGCTGCAGTACACGGAAGTCTGTCTTCAGCTCAACTAAAAGACAAAACAAACTCATATCATCAAAGCACTACATGAAAAAGAAACTTGGGCACTGATCCACAGCACATTTAAGCAAGGCTTTAGAAACTAAACAAAAAGAGTCCTAAGTACATAAACATAATTCTTTTTCCCTCTCAGTGCAATCCATACGGGGCAACTCCTAAATGCTGCCTACTTGTATTTTCAGTCCCTCTTGAGATCCTCCTTCTACTTTCTTATGGGATGACCATAATAAAATTGAAATAAAGAAGGTTTGTGAGTGTATTTAGCTCACCTCTGAAGCAAAGAGGGCAGATAACTCATCTCAAAACTTAAGTTCCAGATCCTGTTTCAGCTCTGCACACTTTGAAGTATGGAGTGCTGGGTCCCCAGCACAAGGAAGATTTGGGCATACTGGGGGTTGTCCAGTGAGGAGTTACAAATGTGATTTAGAGCTCGAAGCATCTCCCATATCAGGACAGCCTGAGGGAGCTGGGACTGGTCATCCTGGAGAAAACAAGGCTCAGGGAAGGATCTTGCCAGTGTGTACAAATACCTGATGGAAGACTAAAGAAAGTATAGCCAGATCTGAGTGACACATATTGGCAGGATGAGAGGTGATGGGTACAAGCTGAGATACAGTAAATTTCACCTAAATGCAATGAAAAAAAACCTAATTGTGAGTGGGATCAAAGACTATACCAGGCCATCCAAGAGGCTGTGTGTAGTCTCCATGCCTGGAGACATTCACCACCTGACTGCAAATGGCCTTGAGCTTCAGCTGATCCTGGCACAGAACTCCAGCAGTTCCTTTCAACCTCAGTTTTTCTGTGATGTTCATGAGAAAAAACAAAGTCCCTGTTTCAGAGCCGAATAAAGCCCACTGACCAGCAACACCAGTTGCTTCCAAAGCTGATGTTGACTGTAAGCCTAAATTAAGACTGTAACCTCAGACTTTATAGCCTTAGCACCCATCAAAAAATCACCTCTGAGAACAGACACACCTGTGTCTCACCCTCCCCACTGACTCCAGAATGAATTGTAACACACAGAGCCCTTCCAAAGCTGCAGTTGTTGGAGTAATGCAACCACAAACACACCCTCGCACATGCCTTGTGAAACTTGGATATGAGAGCCACCCAAAACCCCTCTGGATTTTGGCCACAAAGCTACAATTCGGGCAACGCAAATGTGACACACCCACACCGTGTCGTTTGCCTTCTGCTTGTTTTCAGAGGAGGAAAGTCGCACGTGTTTCTCAGTTAAGGTACACCTTTTGGGAGCTCTCTGTTTCTGACATTTTGGCGACCCAAGCTGTGGGGTCACCGCAGCGATGGCAGAGCCGGGCTGAGAGCACCGCTCTGCCCCTGTCTCCACACCCCGAGGGGCCATGCCCCAAAAGCCCCTTTCGCAGCACACCAAACCCGCCCCGGGAGGCACCAAGGAGCCACTCCCGGGGACAAACCCGCGGGACGGCGGCGGGGTCCCCCTCACGGCAGGGTAAAAGCACTTCCAGACCCACATTCCCGGCGGCTCGGCAGGGAAGAGCTTCCCCCTCAGAGCCAGCAGGGCTGGAAATGCTTCCCCCTCACACCCCTCAGGCCGGGAAGCGCTTCCCCATCACACCCCTCAGGCCGGGAAGCGCTTCCCCCTCAGAGCCAGCAGGGCTGGAAATGCTTCCCCCTCACATCCCTCAGGGCGGGAAGCGCTTCCCCCTCACACCGGGCAGCGCCCCCGCCCCACTGCCCCCCTCAGGGGCGGCCCCGGCGGAGCACCCCGGCCGCGGTACCTGCGCGGTGACGAAGCCCTCGTAGGCGGTGCCGCGGCCGCCCTGCGGCACCAACAGCGGGAACAGCCGAAGCAGGGACCGCGCGCCCGCCATCTTCGCGCCCTTCCAACGCCCCGCCCCGCCTGCGGCCGGCGCATGCGCGGGAGGGGGGAAGGCTGAGGCGGGAACAGCCTGAGGGGAGATGAGCGGCGGGAAGAGCACCTGAGGGGAGGAGAGAGCGGAGCTGAGGAGGGGAGAGCACTTGAGGAGAGACAGCACCTAAAAGGACCGCACCTGAGGGGAGAGAGTACCTAAAAGGACTGCACCTGAAGGGAGAGAGTACCTGAGGGGGGAGAGCACCTAAAAAGACCGCACCTGAGGGGGAGAGAGTACCTAAGGGGAGACTACCTAAAAGGACTGCACCTGAGGGGGGCGAGCACCTAAAAGGACCGCGCCTGACGGGG